>LPNX010599734.1:61507-74277 GCA_001517045.1 Pseudotsuga menziesii | reverse complement strand
TTATTTAAGATTACCAAATTCCAAAGAATACTCTGAATATATTTTAAAAATAAATAAAATTAAAATAATAAATAATAATAATCCTCACCCTCTTCAATCATTTTTCAATAATTTTTTCTAAATTAAGAAAAACCCTGTAATGTCCCCAAAAATTGAAAATAAAAAAAATTATTGGCTAGTGAAAGCTACCCCAAAGGGGATCATTATTACTCGTGCGAAATTACATGCGCTGCTTATACTTTCAATCTCTTCAGAAACTGCCCATACTATCTTGTTAATCTCTTATCCATTCAATGATTATTAGTTCATTTACTTCTTATTTCTTAATTATGGTTCTATTTATATGTCTTAGTTATTACTGTCGGTGAATTAATGAATTGTATAGATCATTGTTTTACTCCTGCACAGGTGTACTTTGTTTCTTTACTAAAAACTAACTTAACTTTGTTGATGGGAACAAAGTGGTGGAGTGGTGGAGTGGTGGGACTCGTTCTCCCATGACGATCTAAGAGGTAAGGTAATTCTTCGTTATGCAGGCTTACTTAGTTCATTTGAACTAAGGCACCTTATTTATTGACTTATAGGTTACTTTTGCGACATCAGGATTATTTGGTAACTTGAAGCAATTTAGTTCCTAGTTATACTTCCAGTTCCGCCTTGCACTTTTATTAATGTTCCGTTTTACAACTCAGGTAAGCCCTATGTTTGTTAATTATATTTCTTAGTTAATTAACTAGATGTTGTGAATTAACTTACTATCCTTACCATTCTTAATTATCTACTTCTTGATTAATAATTTCACTTCTCTTGTTTCTACCTTGCAGGTCTACTTGGGTTTCAAGCTTGAATCCATAAGCCCGTTCTCTCTAGCGAGAGCATCATGGCATACTATGTTTTCCATGATTCCTAAATTCTACAAAACCTAGAATTAAAGACTTATGCACAAACGCTACCTATATGAACTAGCAAAGGGAATGCACCAATACATTACTTTGATGCTAGGGGGATAAAATGTAAACACTATACAATAGTGTTAAGTCTGTGCACACTTTAGAGTTGAAAGACTATGGTATAAATACCATGCCATTGGTAATATGTCTGCACTGGAATTAGAAGGTGGTGAAACTATAGGATAAAGTGTGCACCAAGAAAAATCAGGGTTTAAACTTATGACTTGGTTGAATGTATTACAGTGATGATTCATAAACTACCGGCTGGTGCCATTAATGCCATTGAGGTTTATGAAAACACTTGGAAAAGGGTTTGGGAATTCACTGATTGTGCATTATATGGTTTTGGCATTGGGGTTTCATGTGGCTTCTGTGCAGTTGGAGAATGGAGGCGACCTCCATCGATTTGTAGGTAAGCTAACCACCAGACTCTGTGTAAACACATTGTTTTGTTTTTTAATCCATGGCATGGTCATGCTTCTCATGCCATCGTTGATTTGATTGTAGGTGAAAATTAAGGCACTCTGGGGTTTTCACAAAGCTACGCTTTCGATTTGGGGTTGCAAACTCATGTCCATGGTAAGCCTACTAGCAAGATCTTACTTACCTCCTCTCGTTCTAGGCATTTCTAAGTTGGGATTCTTTAGAGGGTTGGGGTTTTAGATGGCATTGGTTGAATCTGCCTTCAGGGTTTGTAATGTAGCTTGCTCTGGGTTTTGACTCTCGTTGGGAGGTTTGGCATCTTGAGCCGTGGCTGCACCATTACTTGTAATGGTGCCATAGCTCACAGCTTGCCATTTAACATTATTAATATGTTGACTGTTGTAAAGGAGGATTCATGCCTTACTATGTAAATATATTGCGCATTGGCTTTTATGTGGAGACTATAATGTGTTTTGGTATAAGATGCGTATGATTTTCGATTAGTGTTTTTAATAGATTATACTGTGTAAATTCGGGACTATGTAGTTATTTTAATGCTGCGTTTAAAAAGTTGACTTTCTGGGTTCGATCGTGGCTTTAAGCCTGTAGAATTTACTTTGTGTATAATGGTAATATTTTGGGTTTTGGAAGTATGCACAAAAATCCATTTATATTGTTTGTAATTTATGTTTGGGAAAGCTTCTATAGCTTGGGGCATTATGCCATGGGCTGCACCATTATTGCAATGGTGCGGTAGCCCATTGGATTGCATCCGTAATCTTTGTGTTAGCGTTAATGGAAAGTGTGTATTATACAGAGTGTTGTAATTTTGTTTTAATTATTCAGCATGGGTGTAGGCCATGCTATGAATGGCATGTGCCTCTACCAATGACTGCAATAGCTTAGTTGGCATTTTAATATGTAATTTGTTATTTAAAAATATATGGCTATAACAGCCAGGGTCATGGAAAACCCATGATATCGTTTTGGTTATTGTAGCATGACTATGTGATTGGATTTGGAAACTTGGCCATGGCCGATGTGATTGGGTATACGACCTTCAGGATTTGGGCCTGGGCGACACCAAATTGTAAAACATTTTATATGTAATAATAGAAAGGATACTATGTATTAAGCTATGGATTTTGTTCTGCGTTTAGTAATGATTTATGTTAAGGTTATTATTATGTTGGCCTTGGGTCACGGTCATCCATGGGATTCGATGTCGCGACTTGTGTTGGCATAATATAGGGTTTTCTTCTTAAGAGGAACAACTCATTGTTTAAATAAGAACTATAGAGATGTTTTTAATGTGGAGTTTAATTTTTCTTATGAATTATATTTGTAACCCATAAGGGCTGATACCATGACCTCTGTTTATTAATACAGAGTTATATGAATTGTTTACTTGGTAAAATTATAGGTGGATGTTTATCATGAATATTATATGGGGCCTTTAAAGATATAATGCATGTGATTTATGGTATTTTATTATAGATGTTAAGACTGTAGGTTTTATGGTAGAGTCTTGATAAGGACCACATGGATGGTCACAATATCCCTCTGATTAATTATAATGCTTGTTTCCAGTTATGTAAAGTATTTTGTTTTTAATGATTATGTGAAACAGACTTTGGAAGGTCTTTAATAATTTGATTATCTTGTTTATTATATGAAATTTGTTCTTAGTAGATCTAGTTTATAATATATACATGTTATTAATTAGCATAATCAATATTTTAATTAATTAGTACTGAACTAGTTTCTTTAAAGCTTAGGGCAAGCCTCTGCTGACAACTAGAATATGTCAGCAGGGTATTAAATACAGAGAACAAAGTATAAACATAATACTAAGATCAAAACCTAGTTAATAGGAACATTTATGAAAGATACAAACCCTGAACATAAACAACATATAATAAAAATTCTCCACCCTATGATTAGTAAATTACAAATATAAACCCTAGCATATTGTTAACCATAAAACTTAACCATTAGGGTTAGAAATTACATTGCATCCATTACTTAACATAAACAGTAATGAATATTTAGGAAAGGAATAGAATAGGCCTTCAAGGTTTTCATACTCGAATTTTAAGCTTTGTCAATGGATGCACCTACACACTTAAATAACCAGCATTAACAATTCAATGCAGATCTGACCTTTGTTTGATGACCAAATCACTTGGGAACTACCACATTCCACCCAAGCATGACCCTGAACCGTTCCTGGTTTAAATATGGATCCACTCGAGCTGGAATCCAACATACAAGTAGCTTAGAGCTTCTAAGGTAGGGTTTCCTAATTGGTCATCAGTTCTGAATCAATCCTCTTTTCCTTGCAGGAAAAGTTCTCCAAGAAAACACTTGAGAGAAAAAACATGCAGAATAATAATTCTCCTAGATTAAAATCAAAACCCCAAGCCTTTCCTTGGCTTGGGTCTTTATAAATAGACTTTTCAGTCAAATGGGCAGTTAATTCAAGAAATCCTTGATTTCTTGATTTAACCCTTTTTAATTTACCAAGGTAATATTCAATTCTTAACCTAGGAACTTTTAACTATTTCCCGGTAAATCTTTCATAGATATTTCACTATTTATTAATCCTTTAATAATAAATAATAATTGGTGGAGCTTCTCTTCTTTATTTATTCAATTATATAATTAATCATAATTAATTCTTTATACATACTATGTATAAAATACATAGTATTAAAATACTTGTTAGCATTTGTCTTCGGGCATCATGTATCATGATCCCTAGAATTAACGACACTTCTTTATGAAAGTCAAGTAGATAGATGGCTCAGGTCTACTAGGCTAGGCAACTCTAAACATCCTTGCATGTTGGATTTCCCTCGTATAACGCGGTAGTTCTTCAGTACTTGATGAGAATTCAGAAATTCAAAATTTCATTTAATCACTTTAAATTAAGTATGATGAGAACAATATTATTCTCGATTCATTTTCATTGAGAGGTGATTTTAATCTTTTTAGTAACACCTAGCGCTTACCAGATCCCATACTCAACGCTTATAACAGGGAGTTACAAACATAGTGCAATTCCAGAGCTCTCTCTCAACACTAAATGCTAGGATGTACTTGTACGATACACCTAGGGATACAATGGCCAAGGATTTGATGCTCCAAAGCTTATGCTCAAAATCAACATGGAATGCTCCAGAGCTTATGCTCAACACTTCCAATTATATTTTCATGTGTTCTAGAGTTTTATGCTCAACGCAAATCTAAGTACTCATGTGCTCCAGAGCCTCTCGCTTAACACAAAACATCTCATCGATCATGTGCTTCAAGGTCCATGCCCAACACAAAACATTTCATCAATCATGTGCTTCAGGGTCTACGCCCAACACAATCAACATATATATACATATATATCATCAACAATTGGCTTACACCCAATATGCAAAGCAAATCATCATGTTCATATGCATTGGGGTCTTTGACCCAATATAAAAATAAAACATCAATATAATCATCATGATCAATATGCTCATGCCTATCAACGGTAGGTCCTAAATTCGGGATACTATAAACCCACTCCATACTTATGCTAAGTCATCATTCATAAAGTGAAAACTAAATTTTAATATGCTCCCTTCCATTGATATCCCCTCCCTTCCCTTAATACAAGTCCAATTAAGACCTTGGTCTAGCTTCAAATAAAAACAAAAAAACATAGGATAAACGGCGTTTAAAACAATTAACATAAAAAATTATTAACTAACATTGAATTTTTTTTATCTAAAAACAAATTTCAATGAATATAACTATTACATCATTTTGATTAAAATTGAAGAAATCGAAAGAATAATTTATAACAAAAGCCACTAAATAACAATGTAACAAAATACAATAGTAAATTGCATTAATGCATGAGAAAAGTATTGGGATGCAATAAAACCTAACCGTAACCAAGGAAAACTTATTCTTCAAACATTGTCATGGCTATACCTATCTAACAACATTAAGTTTAAATATTCAAAAGTAGAACAAGCTCAAAAAAACCCAGCTGTAACTAAGACAAACCAAGTTTTTAGAAATTAGAGTAGAACATATGCTAAAATTCTTGCTCTCAAATGTTTTGAAAAAATAGGGTAAACAAATGCTAAAAATCAATTTATTGAAAAATAAAAATTAGAGTAAAACATTCCAAAGGGTGTTTCAAGCCATTTTTAGGTTTCTTTGGTCTACTGTGGGTCATCCATCCGCTAGGCTTCAGGAAAGAATGATACGAGAATATGCAATGGACTATAAGTTACTCTCATATCTTCTTGTATTACTTCTTGCAACTTCGTCGATGCCAGTTGGTGAGGTTCACCCAATAACCACCGATATCCTTCCTCTAGTGTAACATGATTCACATACTGGAATAATACCTTTGGTAATGTATTGTTTAATATCCATTTTGTATTGACTGATATGTGTAATATGGATCAATGCCTTTGGTAATGTATTGTTTAGTATCCATTTTGTATTGACTGATCTGTATAATATGGATCAACGCAGATATGGGCGAATCAATACATAAGTTCAATTCTTTGTTTATAACATTGGAATAAGTGTTTTTACAAATTTGTTTATAAGTTAGGATGAAGTAGTTCGATGACGGCAACCATTAATGTGGATTCACTTCGTGGACCATTCTCTATCACTTATTCTCATCTCCCTCCTCCCTTCCCGGCCTCCCCCTCTGGGCTTAAATGCCTATGCTGCAAACCAACCAGCTATGTGAATGAGCGAATATAATACCTTTCTGGTTGATAGGTTTTTCTCTCTTTCCCGCTTTTTGCATCCATTGTTTTTTTATGCATTATCATTTTAAACCTGTTATTGTGTTATCGAGGATGGGAGAAACAGTAATGTAGATTCACTTTGTTGATTGTTCTCTATCACTTATTATGTCTGAAATAATATTTTGGGGAGGGAGGCGTGGAAGGGAGGAGGGAGCGGAGCTCCACTCCCTTGGCTATCAAAGAATCACCCTTCATTGGTGACACTATTGAGAATCGCGTCACCAGTGAAGGGAAGCTCTTTGGTGGCCAAAGGATTGGGGCTCAGCTCCCTCCTCCTTTCCTGGCCATCCTTAAAGAGAAGCTCTTTGGCAGCCAAGGGATCTGAGCTCAACTCCCTCCTCCCTTATTGGAATCCCCTCCGGGATTAAACTCCCATGCTACAAACCAACTGGCTACGTGAATGAGTGAATACAATACCTATCTGGCTGATAGTTTTTTCTCTCTTTCCTAATTTCTGCATCCATTGTTTTTTATTCATTATCATTTTAAACCAGTTATTGCATTATAGAGGATGGGATCTGCTAAATGGTTTAAATATCTGCGATGAGAGGATGGGAGCGACGAAACAAACTCCTTATTGTCTAAACCTTTGCGATGAGAGGAAGGGAGTTGTGAAACAAAGTCTTTATTGTTTAAATCTCTGCGTTGAGATAGTGGAGTGGTTCATATCTCCCTTTAAATTGTAACTCGTTCTTTTTTTAACCCAATACATATTTGTAATGTCAACTATAAAAATCTATGCATTTTCAGAAAATATTCCTATATTTAGGATCATTAATGGTATCAAGAAAATATGGAAATGGTTTATTGCTCTAAAGAGATGAGTATTAAAAATTGTTATTGATAAAATATTTTGATTGTAAACTTAATAAGAATGGGGTTACAACACTGAACCATGTGCTTATACCTACTCTTTCTTCTACGTGAAAGAAAGAGGGCTTCAGCCATTATTTGGGTTTGAAATTAGAATGCTTTTATGGGAACTTGAGGTTATGTGCCGTCGAGTAAGACGGTGGTCTTCCTCATCAAAATTACACATATTTTATAAAAGATAAGTCGATATAGCATTTTAGAGAAAGTAAATACATTTAGGATTAATGAGTTATATTAAAGTTTTAAAATTTAATTCATATGAAAAGAGAGAATATAATTAATGGTATTATCTATTTTTGTATATGGAATCATTCACATTATAAATGTATATATAAGGATATATTTATTGGGTGAAAAGAAAAGTCTTTATTTGGGAGAGATTCTAAGGGAAAGTGTCTTTGTTTTCATAGAATTTATGTGAAATTATTTTCTCTAAAAGATCATAAAATTTTATTATTAGTTAATAAATTAATAAATAAAAGTAAAAGTATTATATGTGGTAA
Organism: Pseudotsuga menziesii; assembly: GCA_001517045.1. Classification (NCBI taxonomy): domain Eukaryota; kingdom Viridiplantae; phylum Streptophyta; class Pinopsida; order Pinales; family Pinaceae; genus Pseudotsuga; species Pseudotsuga menziesii. The sequence continues at coordinate 66,711 of LPNX010599734.1, read as the reverse complement.
TTTAAAAAAAGGTTCTCCTAATTAGTTACTAAGAGAGAAGATTTCAATTACAAGATTGAGTTTAGAATTAATTACTTGAAAGTCAACTTCTTCCTTTTGTATATTGAAAGTACAATAGTTGAAGCCAAACTTTTTAAAGATATTTAGTGGCATAAACTTCATAATTTTTATACATAATTGAATTACATGTGAATTCATATGAAAAATTTCTCTTATACCTTATTATTCTTTAATTAAGTATTGAATAAGATATGCCTATGTCTTCACAAGGTTTTAATCCTTGACTCGGTTAAGTAACTACTGAGTAAGATTACTTTTGTTTCCTTGAACCTAGTGAATTCATGCCCAACTTGGGGGTGGCCTCTCGGTAGTAATATGGAAAAAGAGCTTAAGGTAGGGTGGAAAGCCGAAGTCAATTCCTAAGTCTCCTATGTTGTGTTAATCTTTTCTTTTAGATAAGTAATTTGCCACTGTTTTATTTTATTAATTCATAGTTTGTTGTATATATAGTTCTTAATGTTTTTAGATAGGGCATATAATTGCTAGGCTTGTTTGATGAACATAATAGTTCATTGAAAATAGGTGATAACCCTTATATGCTTTAATGACTAATGAATTTATTAGTTGGTAGTAGAAATGATGAAGTAACGACCATTGAAATTTTATTGAAGTGATTGATGTAATAATAGATAGGTGAATGAATGATTTCACCTCTGCATATAGAAAGATGTTATGTTGGCGATTAAACTGAAGAAATACAAAGATCGCATTCTATTTAAAAATAGAGTTATCATAGAGTGACTATTTGGAAAAAATAAGTGATGTAAGATTGAGAGGGAGCTTGGATGTTAATACTCTATTCTATTGATGTATATTTAGTATATGTATCTAGTGATGTGTATGAGTAAATATTTACTCTAAATTGACAATAATCTATTTGGCTTGTAGGATTGCATAAAAGATCTTGTGTGAATTTTATCTTGTTTACAATGTTAAAGTATGAAATACAATTAACACCTTGGTTGGTTAGATGAAGTAAAAAAAAAATATTACAGGATCCGAACCCAACATAAATGTCGACCAATGGGATACTATAATGATCAATGAAGGCCACATTATGACTTATTTAAAATGAAACCAAACAAGGCAATTTATCTCACATGATCATCTTTTCATTGCAACAACTCTATCTATTTCTGATAAGTTATAAATCCTTCTTCCATGCAATCCAAAATTTGATCACAACACATGTAATATGAATAATATTTTGTGAGTCAAATGTATGATGAATATGTGTTGCAATCCTCCCTCTATTTTGAATACTTTTGACAAGTATTAGAAACATAGCCTCTCGACCGGCTTAAAAATGTCCATTATATTTTTGGGAAAATATCACCACTATCCTAGAGGGAAGCATGGTGACTTAATTGAGGGTTTGGTATTTTGAAGTGGGATACAAAGCCAGTGAGAAAAATGAGCTAGGAATATAGAATGTCCTTCCAAAATAATTGAGAAAATTCAAGAAGGACATCAAGAATCAAGGAAGGAAATCATATATGCAAAGGCTAAAAACCCCAGGAACCAAGTTGGTTGAGTGTGGGAAATATGCTCATCTCACATAATTATTCCAACCCAACCTATAGTTTCCCAATGAAATTGATATCCTACAATATCAAAGGAATTAATAATGCTTCCAAACATAGAATGCTACAAAGGAGAATTCTGAGACAAACTCATTGTTTTCTTTGATTAGGAAACCAAATGTAAGGTTGGTCATCTGGAAACTCTTGTAAATAGGACCTAGAAAAGATGTAGTGTTTTTATTATTATTATATATATCCAGTAGTTCATGTGTAGAAAATATAGATTCACATGGGGTCTTAAATTCCATGGACAAGTTTGAATAATTTCGCATGAAACATATTAGATGTTTTTAATGGAAACTCTAAAGGAGTTTTTTATAATTTCTATGAATAGTTTGTTCTTGTAGGGTCTAATATATGATTTCATTATGAATCACATCATGATTTCTTTGATTTTATATCGTTAGAGTGGTCAAATTATTTATGAAATATTTTTTTTTGTTTAATATGCAAGTTCCAAAAAAGTTGTAATTTATCTCTTGAAGAAAAAACAATTTTTCCAATTTAGGGGTTGATTTCAAAGTTTTCTGTAATGTCCCAAATTTTGAACCTACCATTTATAGGCATGAGCCTATTGATCATGATGATTATATTGATGTTTTATTTTTTGGTCAAAGACCCCATTGCATATGAACATGATGATTTGTTTTGTATATTGGGCGTAAGCCAATTGTTGATGATATATATATATATATATATATATATATATATATATATATATGTTTTGTGTTGGCCATGGACCCTGAAGCACATGATTGATGAAATGTTTTGTGTTGGGCATGAACCCTGAAGCACATGATCGATGAGATGTTTTGTGTTAAGTGAGAGGCTTTGGAGCACATGAGTACTTACATTTGTGTTGAGCATAAAGCTTTGGAACACATGAAAATAGAATTGGAAATGTTGGGCATAAGCTCTGGAGCATTCCATGTTGATGTTGAGCATAAGCTCTGGAGCATCTGATTTTTGGCCATTGTATCCCTAGGTGTATCATACAAGTACATCCTAGCATTTAGTGTTGAGTGAAAGATCTGGAATTTGCACTATGTTTGTAACTCATTTTTATAGGCGTTGAGTATGGGATCTTGTAAGCGCTATGGGTTACTGAAAAGAATTTAATAACTTCCTAGCAAAAATGGCTCGAGAAAAATATTGATCATCATCATACTTATTTATAAGTGATTAAATGAAATTTCAAATTTCTGTATTCTTATCACAGTACTGAAGAGATGCTGCATTATACGAGGTAAATCCAACATGAAAGGATGTTTAGAGTTTCCTACCCTAGTAGACCTAAACCATCCACCTACTTGACCTTCATAAAGAAGTGTCGTTAAGTATAGGGATCATGATACATGATGCCCAAAGACAAATGCTAGAAAGTATTTTAATACTATGTACTTTATACATAGTATGTATAAATAATAAATTTTAATTAATTATATAATTGAATAAAGAAAGAAGAGAAGCTCCACCAATTACTATTTATTATTAAAGGATTTATAAATAATGAAATATCTATGAAAGATTTACTAGGAATTAGTTAAAAGTTCCTAGGTTAAGAATTGAAAATTACTGCAGTAAATTAAAAAGGTTTAAATCAAGAAATCAAGGATTTCTTGATTTAACTCCCCCTTTGAGTGAAAATTATACGTATAAAGACTCAAGCCAAGCAAATGCTTGGGGTTCTGATTTTTCTCTTAGAGAATTATTATTCTGCTTGTTTTTGCTCTCAAGTGTTTTCTTGGAGAATTTTCTCTTGCAAGGAAAAGAGGATTGATTGAGAATTGAATACCAATTAGGAAACCCTAACTTAGGATCTCTAAGCTACTTGTATGTTGGAGTCCAGCTCGGGGGGATCTAGATTAGAACCAGGAACAATTTTGGATCATGGTTGGGAGGAACATGGTAGTTCCCAAGTGATTTAGTCATAAAAAATCAGAGGTCAGATCTGTCTTCAATTGATAATGTTGGTTATTTAAAAAGTGTCCAGGTTCAGCCATTAAAGGAGCTTCAGGAAGATAAATTACAGGTACGAATTCTTAGTATGTCAAAGTTAATTTCTAGGGTAAATGTTGGTTGCTTTATGAAAAAGGATTTTATATATTTTACTAACCCTAGGTAATTGATGTTCTGCCTAGATTCTTCTAGGGTATTTATTTCTCTTCAATATTCCTAGGATGATAAATATTATCATAGGCCGTATATAGCTAGGTTCCCATCTTTTAAGTTTTATTTTCTGTATTCATCTCATATTCAGAAATTAATTGTATAAATTCTGACCAGCAATAGATTAATTTCACTCACAACAAATTACAATTGATCATGCAAAATTGTCAACAATGGAGACTGAAAATGGAGCTGTAACACAAAATTATATTAACTCAGTGTACAATAGCCAATTCTGTAATATCATAGGTTGCTGAATATATAGAATACATCAATAGGTCAAATGCATAAGGAGGCATCCAAAACTAGCATAAAGCAGGCTTACCCAAAATAGGGAAATCCCCCATAGGTGTAAAAAGCTGATCCCAAATCTGTCATGAGGCTCACAAATTGGCAAGGGTGCATGGGAAAGCTAATGAGTGGTGGAATGGCAGCTCATACATGCTTTTGCATGGAGGAAAGAGTGGAGGATGAAAGGGAAATAAAACAAGTTCACCTCACCTAGTCTTGCTTTCCTATGTGCCTTAAAACACTGAAAAAGAAGTCAATAAAGCAGAAAAAGTAGAAGGGCGCCTAGGAGGCCAGGAAAAAAGTAGATTTGATTCCTAAGGCTTTCCCAAGTTCTACATGAGTCAAAGATGGCAAGTTTGACCTCTATGGATAGGCAATTAGCAACTTGAACATGGTGGGAGTCATGGACTAGGCAAATAAGACAAAAATAAATGAATTAATGTCTAAGTGGGTAATACTATGGGTTTGATTATTCTAACACCCCCCCTTAAGCCTGACTTTATGAGTAATAAATCAAAATATAGGGCCTAGCAACAAGGATTAGTCACCCTTTTACATACTGCAAGTCCATATGAACCAAGGAAAGAGGCAAAACCAACTTGGGAAAATCCTCCCTTAAACATGAACTGTAAAACAAAATTGTAGAATCTTGTCTCCACTCATGCTTTGACAGCATGATCAGCAATCCCCAGCAGTGATTTGAGATTGCTGAAGGTCTTCTCACAAAATGCTTTGGTGAAGATATCAACTACTTGTTCTGAATATGAACAGAAGAGTAGATGAATGGTGCCATCATGCACAAGCTCTCTGATGTAGTGCATGTGAATCTCAATGTGTCTGGTTCTCTGCTTCTGAACTAGATCTTTGCAGATTCGAATGGTACTCTGGTTATCACAGTAGATGGTAGTTGAGTACTCAGGTTCGAAACCACACTCTCCAAGTAAACCCTGCAACCATAAACACTGAGTTGCTGCATTGAAAACTCCTCTGTACTCAGCTTCTGTAGATGAGAGTGCAATGGCACTCTGTTTCTTGCTTGAACAGCTGATTGGCCCTTCTGCAAGCATGAACACATAACCTGAAGTGGACTTCCTGTCTGTT
>LPNX010599734.1:45222-59930 GCA_001517045.1 Pseudotsuga menziesii | reverse complement strand
GAGAAGGCCTCCTTAGTCGAAACCATGTGTCTTGAAGCTCGAGAATCTATGATAAAACTGGGTGAGCTTGATGTGCCAGCAACTAGAGCATGAACTCTCTCACTGTCATCAAAACTTGATCCTCCTTCTCTCTTCTTTGAGCTTTCTGGAAGGGAGATGCCATTCTTCTCCAGGAGATTGGTCAGCATATCAATCTGTTTTTTCATACAAGAGATTTTAGTGTGATTTCCCTTCAAACAGTATGAGCACTTGTTCATTTCACCTTTGTTTTTCTTCTTCTGGGTATTTTTCTTGGGACCTTGTTGATCCTCTGGAGACTGCTTCTTGTCTCTTCTTTGCTCAGGTGGATTTTTAGCTTTCTTTTTGCTTTTAGAATCCACCCTCGAATCTCCAGCAACCAGAGCTTAGTCTTTGGAAGGTTTGATGGTGCCCATCCTCACCAGCTCTTCTTGTTCTTATGTGAGAGATTCCATGAAATCTGCAAGGCTAGGCATCTTCCAGGTTCGAGCTATGAGTTTTGTGGCATAGAAGGTCGAAACAAAGACTGAGTATTCAGGTCCTAGCTTCGAGAGGATGGCCAATAAGAGCTGATCATCTTTCTTTTCGATACCACACTGCTTCAGCTGCAAAACTAGTGCTTTGAACTTGGAGAAATATAGACGCAGGGATTCAAAGCTACTGGGACTCAGAGAAATCAGCTCATTTTCGATCTGATGTCCCCTCATCTCATCTGTCTTTCCAAAAAGATCAAAAATATTCTCCCATACTTGATCCGGTGAAGTTAATCCATTGACATGGAAAAGGAGGTCTCAGGAAATACTGAGACATAGGAGGCCATAAGCCTCATCTCTCTGATTGTGCCATTTGATCTTCTCTGTAGCTGCATTGGGATTTGATTCTGTTGCCATATTCACCCTGTAGAGGCCTTTCGCTCTCAACAAGATCTCCATCTCTGCTTTCCATTCAAAAAAGTTGAAGGGAGTCAAGATAGTTTTCTGTGAATCCATAGCTTTAGAAAATCTATCCTGGCTGTCAGTAGAAGGCTCCCAGTCTTGATGTCGAACCTGCAAAATTTTTTTTGAAAGGAGAGTAACAACCTACAATGGCTCTGATACCATGTAGAAATTCTGACCAGCAATAGATTAATTTCACTCACAACAAATTACAATTGATCATGCAAAATTGTCAACAATGGAGACTGAAAATGGAGCTGTAACACAAAATTTTATTAACTCAGTGTATAATAGCCAACCCTGTAATATCATAGGTTGATGAATATATAGAATACATCAATAGGTCAAATGCATAAGGATGCATCCAAAACTAGCATAAAGCAGGCTTATCCAAAATAGGGAAATCCCCCATAGGTGTAAAAAGCTGATCCCAAATCTGTCATGAGGCTCACGAATTGGCAAGGGCGCATGGGCAAGCTAATGAGTGGTGGAATGGCAGCTCATACATGCTTTTGCATGGAGGAAAGAGTGGAGGATGAAAGGGAAAGAAAACAAGTTCACCTCACCTAGTCTTGCTTTCCTATGTGCCTTAAAACACTCAAAAAGCAGTCAATAAAGCAGAAAAAGCAGAAGGGTGCCTAGGAGGCCAGGAATAAAGTAGATTTGATTCCTAAGGCTTTCCCAAGCACTACATGAGTCAAATATGGCAATTTTGACCTCTATGGATAGGCAATTAGCAACTTGCACATGGTGGGACTCATGGACTAGGCAAATAAGACAAAAATAAATGAATTAATGTCTAAGTGGGTAATACTATGGGTTAGATTATTCTAACATTAATACTATAGACTAGGTAAATCTAGACCTCATATTTAATGTTCACCTATTATTTATATATCTACGGACATATTACATTTGTTAGTAGAGACATGTGTTCAAATTATAGTATATTTAATCATAGGAGTAAGTTTGAAGAAATAAATATACTATATAGTTACCCTAGGGCATCACTTACAACGAGAGATATTTTTTATAAGATAACTAAATATGCATATAAATAAAACTATTAGGTATAAATATTTATAAAAAATATCTATGCATTTGTAACCAAATTACAAATTACATTAAAAATACTACACATAAACGAAACCACATTATAAATAATCAGAGGAGGCATTGTGACCATCCAGGTGGTCCTTTGCAATTATTTGATTATAATTCATCTAACATAGCCCACGGTTCTAACTATCCATCTATACATATCCATAAATCAAATTACATAACTCAACATCATAACATAAATCCATATATTGTAAACGGTAGCAGGAATTGAATCATGTGGGCATGCAAGCCCAGCTTGTTTTATTTATCAAATTACGTTTCATTACATTCCATTAAAACCCTGTTGCCAATAGAGGTCGCGGCATCGATTCCCATGGATGTCAAGACCCAAGGCAAAACCATAATAAACAACCCATACATATTATATATACAAACAACAACAAAATCCTATAATTGTTCTCGCACAGGCCACGCTGTATAGAATCATATGTGGGTTGTGGTTTTTAAATAAACCCTTTAAATTATAATACAGAGTCCAATTACTTTAAAAACTACAAGTGCCATCGAGGGTTTTCATACCCTGGCCTCCACGAAACCCACTAATACAAAGTGCTCACATAAGTCACCGCCTCGGCCAAATAACATTTTAATACACAGTCCAATTTTCACACGAGAACCAAACAACATAAACAAATAAAATACAAGCTATCGTAGCACTGTGGGAAGGCTCATGGAATTTATGACATGGTCTTTACCCACACTATCAAATTATTACATTAACAAAACTAATCAATAGCAATTACACACAGATCATTTGATAAGGCGTATGCCTCTGTTTTTAAAACCCCATCCTATTTAAAAACAATACCCAATACAAAACGCAGAAGGAAATCACATACACCACATATCAAGTTTAAACATTACATTTATTAAACCAATACTTATATCTATTTACACAGATATCCCAATGTCTATACACAGTCACCACTAAAGGCCGAGGACGAGGTTTTATGTAGGCGTGCCAATGGGCTATGGCACCATTGCCAGCAATGGTGCAGCCCATGCCTATAAAATCCCAAAACCAAAACATTAACGATTTACATAACTAAAACAAAATTATACAGAGCCGAATGGCCTAAGAATCAAGTCACGGCATAACACCTCAATATTAAAAATAACCAAGTCTGTATTAAAATCCCGAAGGTGAAATCGAATTCACTACAGCATCAAACCCCAACCAACCAACCAATCGAAACATAGCTATTCCAACAGGATTGAAGGGTGACACGAATAAGCTTGATTAGCAGGCGTACCATGGCCATGAATGAAATGCTTGGAGACAACAGTTTTGTAGCCACACTACCCTCCATTCCTTTCGTCACGTGTAAGCAAAAACAAAAAAATGGGGATGAGGAGTATGCCATCATTTCCAACTGTAAAAAAAACATTGTGCAAGCTTATAAATTTATGTAGGAATACCTCACAATCTGTAGGTCTCCTCCATGGCCATCCCTCTGTGCAGAGCCAAAACAACAAAACCCCAAATGACAATGCAATGCACATCCATCGTGAGCCAAGCATAAGGGGAATGCTGTCACGTTTTTCAATGAGAATGAAACGCACCAGGCTGGAGTCCATTAACGATTTATCAAACCCACTCCCATATTCAATCCTTGTTACAAGGTATCGTTTAATACCACCCTCCATACCAATGCTTAAACCCTGGAACGTATGGTTTATACCATATATCATGTCACCCCAAACTTTAAACATCAACGTTAACATAATACAAAGCTTGCACTATGATAGTATTACAATAATACTTAGTGATAGGTTGTGCTAGTCCAAAGTCTAAGAACCCTTGCTTAGGTAAGTAGATAATGTTTAGTCCATAGGTTTAGAGCTTAGGGTTTTAATAACTTAGTCAGAAGGTGTTTATGCTTAAGCACCATGGCATACAAAGTATGCCATGATAACCTTTCAGAATATCAAATCCAAGGCTCTACCCTTCAAACCAACATAATATCCTGCCATTAAAATAACATAAGAGATGTTAAAAATTATAGTAAAAATATACATAGCACGAAAAAGATATTAATGACATCTACAATGACGAATTTAAAACCATAATGAAGAATAATCAATGTATAGGAAATTTAGCCGTAATAGCTAAATTGATAATAATGACGCTTACAAAGTTATAAATCCAAGTCGACAAGTAGCATAATAACTAGCAGCAGGTCCTCTAGGATCAAGACGGTCAAACACACTTTACACCCGATTCCTTCGCAAAGTAATGAACTGCGTAAGTAAAGGAGAAAAGTGCCTTAGTTCGATTGAAATAAGTAAGTTTGCGTAACCAAGTAATACCTTACCTCTCAGATCGTCATGGGAGAATTAGTCCTGCCACTCCACCACTTTATTGCCATCAACAAAGTTAAGTTAGTTTATACTTAATAAATAGATGGTACACATGCGCAGGAGTAAAAAAATGAACTATAGAATTCATTAATTCATCGAAAATAATAACTAATAGGTACAAATAGTTTAAATAACATAATTAAGACATAAGAAGTAAACATACTAATAATCACTGAATGGGTAAGAGATTAATAAGACGGTATGAGCAGTTTCTGAAGAGATCGAAAGTTTAAGGAGCGCATGTAATTCTTCCTGAGTAATAATAAATGATCCCCGTCGGGTAGTTTTACTAGCCTCTAATTTTTTTCTTCTTCAATTTTTGGGGACATTACAAGTGGTATTAGAGCCTAGTTTCAATACTGAGAGACTTATGGGTGCACAAGGCATTCACACAGAGAAAATAAAGTATGATAAGTAATTTTTGTTACTAACAGAAATTTTTGCTGCTATTAAATTTTTTTGTGTTACAGGAAAATTTTTACATCACTATTCAGTTTATGAACACTTAGGAAGAAAATGGTCGACAGGAATAAATGACCACCCCCACTCTGGAAGTGAAATTGGTGGTCGAGCTAAACTCTGATGTGCTGAAAACTTTGCACAGTCTTCAAGGTGAACTGAAAAGTTTCAGAGAAGATAGTCTAAATGAAAGAAAAGAACAACAAGCTATAAATGAATTAGCATTATTGCGTAACATGATGGGAGGGAGCTTGCAAGGTAAACCTACTCATTCCACCAATAGATCCAAAAGAGAACCGTACCATGAGTGTACCAGCAGCCCAAGAGAAGCAGAAAAAGAAGGTACACTTGAAGCAACTAAAGGAGATCATCACAGTTCCGCTAGTGATGACTCACTTTCTCCACGAAGAAAGAGGCAGAGAAGTGATGACAGTATTTAGGGGGAGTTTCAAAAAATAAGAGCCTCGACCTATGAAGGTGAAGTAAATACGGGAGAAAAGGCTCAAGAATGGTTGTTGGGAATGAGTAAGTACTTCCAGGTTCATAACTATTCAAGTGTGATGTAGGCCAGGCTTTCCATCTACAACATGAATGGTAAGGCAACAAGATGGTGGTGAGATTTAAAGAACACCAAGAAAGATGAGCTACGAGAAATAAGCTGGGAAAAATTTTGAAATATTTTCCAAGAAAAATACATGTCATAAAAGTTCTTTGACTGCAAGGTAAAAGAATTCCATGAACTGCTCATGGGGTCCATGACTATGGACGCATTTATAAACAGATTTCTAGATCTGTTGCATTATGTACCATATATCAAAGAAGAGAAGGTGAATATCCAGCAGTTCCTAGGATGTCTTCCTCCTAGTTTTTAGGATAGGATAGAATTCGACATGCCAAAGACACTAGATATTGCACTACATAAGGCCTGACTCTGCTATGAGCATGGGAAGTTATGGCAAGAAAACTAGAACTGAAACAGATAAAAGTCTAGAAACTTTTCTGATAACTGCAACTCTGGGTCAAACCTGCATCCTTATAGAAAGAAAAATAATAGCTTTCAAGCAAAGAATAACTTCAACAAAACTTGTATGAAGCCTTATGTACCAACTCCTAATGGTAATAAGAAAGTGGAAAGTGGAGCCAATGCTACCCCTTTAGCGATCAAGTGCTGGAAGTGCAATGGGCCGCATTATGCCTGAGATTGTAAGAACAAGAATAATGGAGTCTTGCATAACTTGCAAGAAGAACCTACCGTTGAGGATATAGCGGGAACCTTGCAAATCTATGAAGCATTAGATGGCCGACAGGAGGACCATCAAGCTACAATGGTCGAGATCGAAGGTAAGATGTTGAACACCTTTGTTTCAATACTTATTGATCCCGATGCTTTCCATAGCTATGTTGCACCTAATATTGTTGATTTATGCAAATTAGGAAAAGTAAAGCATGATAAACCTTTGCTGGTACAGTTAGCCACTGATACGAAATGAAAGGTTTCAAAATTTGTTAAATAATGTGAAGTAGACCTGAATGGTTTCCTTACTAAGGTAAACTTGAACATCCTATCTTTAGGATTGTACAATATTCTTATTGGCATGTACTGGTTGGAACAACACCATGTCATGCTAGATTGTCTACACACGTCTGTCTTGTGTACTGACAGCCAAGGGAACCAAGTAAAGGTTCAAGGCATCCCAAAGAAAGTTTTTGTAAGACAAATATCTGCCTTAAGTGAAGAAGTGTGTTAGGAAGGGTTGCAAGTTGTTTGTGGTGAACATCCAAGATGCAGAGTCAGATAGAGAACAATGCATAGAATAATTCTCTATTCTTGAAGAATTCAAGGATGTGTTTCCTGAGGAAATCCATAGATTACCTCCGAAACGAGACCTAGACTTTTCCATCGAACTAACCCGAGGATTAGTTCTAGCCTCCAAAGCCCCTTACCGCATGAGTGCACCAGAATTGGTGGAACTCAAACTGCAGTTGTAGGAATTAATAGAGAAAGGGTATATCCGACCTATTGTGTCCCCCTGGGGAGCACCAATTTTGTTCGTAAAGAAGAAGGATGGTGCGATGCGGATGTGCATTGATTACCTCTAGTTGAGAAAAATGACTGTAAAGAAACATTACCTGCTCCCTACGATCGATGATTTGTTTGACCAGGTGGGAGGAGCCAAAATATTTTCAAAGATTGACCTGTGATCTAGTTACCATCAGGTATGCATCCGAGACGAAGATATTCCCAAGACTGCTTTTCATACGAGGTACGGGCACTACGAGTTTGTAGTGATGCCATTCGGGTTAACCAATGCACTCGCAAACTTTATGTGTATGATGAACAACATATTTAGTAAATATCTTGATAAATTTGTACTAGTCTTTATTGACGACATTCTGGTTTATTCTAAGAATAAAGAGGAACATGCAGAACACCTTTGCATAGTACTTCAAGTGTTGAGAGAACACCAGCTCTATGCTAAGCTTAGTAAATGCAAATTTTACCAACCACAAATACAGTACCTAGGTCACATCATATCTGAGGTAGGAATAGTTGTGGACCCGAAAAATATTTGAGCCATAAAGGATCGTCCTACTTTGACTAGTTTCACTGAAATTAGGTCATTTTTGGGTTTAGCCAAGTATCATCGAAAGTTCATTGAGAACTTCTCAAGAATCACTTGCCCCATGATGGCTTTGTAGAAGAAAGAAGACAAGTTCTTATGTACTGACAAGTGCAAAGAAAGTTTTCAAAAGCTTAAGCATCTTTTGATGACTGCACTAGTGTTGCGGATTGCGGATCCCGATGGGGATTTCGTTGTATGCACAGATGCAAGCAAGGAAGGACTTGAAAAATTCCTCTTGCAAAATGACCTTGTGATCTGTTATGAATTGCGAAAATTAAAAGAGCATGAGCAGAATTATCCCATGCACAATCTTGAACTAGCGACCATTATGCATGCTTTGAATATGTGGAGGCCCTACCTCATGGGAAGGAAGTTCCTTCTAAAGACTGACAATATGGGTCTAAAATATTTGTTTGATCAACCTGATCTGAATGCGAGGCGAATGCAAGGCAAGCTAGATGGTTGGATTTCCTAGTGAGTATCACTTTGAACTAAAGGATATTAAGGGCAAAGAGAACAAATTTGTCGATGATTTGAGTCGACGAACTCATATGATATATGAAGTGACCTTGAGTCAAACTAATGCATATTTACACGAGAAGATTATAATGGCCAACAAGGTTGACCCGTTCTATCTGGAAATCCTCAAGAAGGTCCAGGAAGACCGATTGTTTCAACAAAAGAAGGAATACAAGGTGGATGACTCTAGACTACTATGGTCCGATGATAGATTGTATGTTCCAGATGGAGGGGACATTTGGTCCAGCATCCTCACAGAATTTCATAGGGCACCCTACTCAGGGCACCCGAGATATAAAAAAAATGATATCTGTCATTAAGAGACACTTTTTCTGGCCCAAGTTAAAGGCTGACAGTGCAATGTTTATTGCGAAATGTCAGCAATGCCAGAGAGTTAAAACTGAGCACTAGCATCCTTTAGTATTGCTAAAGCCATTACCCATTCCGGAATGGAAGCGGGAGGTTATTAGTATGGATTTTATTACTGGCTTACTGAAAAGCAAGAAGAAAACTGAATCCATATTTGTAGTCATTGAAAAGATTTCAAAGGCATCACACTTCATTCCTGTGAAATGACCTACAAGGTTGTGAACATTGAAGATATCTTCCTAAAATAGATATTCAGATTGCATGGGATACCCAAAGCAACTATCTCAGATTGAGATGTTAAGTTTACAAGAAACTTTTGGAGATCTTTATTCTCTTAATTAGAGATGTAGCTGAACGTTAGCACTGCTTATCACCCAAACTAAAAGAGTAAACCAAATTGTTGAAGACATGATTCAAATGTATGTCATGAAAAACCCCACCAAGTGGGAGGATTATCTGCACCTTGCAGAGTTTGCATATAACAACAGGTATCAGGCTTCCGCCAAGATGAGTCCTTTTAAGGTACTCTATGGATGGAAGTGTATGACCCTAGTTACTTGGGACAGTCTAGTGGATCATCTCATGTTAGGGCCTGACCTGTTATTGGACTTGGAATAGTTAGTTACCAAGTTCTAGGGAAACCTTAAAGAGGCACAAGACTGTTAGAAAAGTTATGCAGATAAGAAAAGAAAAGATACATACTATCAAGTAGGTGAGCATGTCTGCTTCAAAGTGAAAGAAAAATGGATCTCGTTGAGCTTGGGTAGGTGTGGTAAGTTAGCACCTAGGTTTTGTGGACCTTTTGAAATTTTGGCCAAGAAAGGACCAGTGGCTTATGAATTAGCATTACCTGCGCACGTAAGAGTTCATAATGCTTTCCATGCATCTTTATTAAATAAATATGTTTATGACACTAAGCATGTCATTGATTGGTCCTTATTATAGGTGGAACCTGAGGGGGAATTTTCCCCTGAGCCTTTGCATATATTGGACAAGAAAGAAGTGTAGCTTCAGAAGCGCACTGTAGTCCAATTGAAAGTGCAGTGGAAGCACTTTGAGGTGGATGAGGCTACCTGGTAGAATGGGGCCACCATGAGAAAGGATTACCCCGCCTTGTTTCATGATATCATTCAGAGTCCCTAGAACACCAGGGACGATGTTGTACTAAGTAGGGAGGGATGTAATGTCCTAAATTTTGGACCTACCATTTATAGGCATGAGCCTATTGATCATGATGATTATATTGATGTTTTATTTTTGGGTCGAAGACCCCACTACATATGAACATGATGATTTGTTTTGTATATTGGGCATAAGCCAATTGTTGATGATATATATGTATATATATGTTTTGTGTTGGGAATGGACTCTGAAGCACATGATTGATGAAATTTTTTGTGTTGGGCATTGACCTTGAAGCACATGATCGATGAGATGTTTTGTGTTGAGTGAGAGGCTCTGGAGCACATGAGTACTTACATTTGTGTTGAGCATAAAGCTCTGGAACACATGAAAATATAATTGGAAATGTTGGGCATAAGCTCTGGAGCATTCCATGTTGATGTTCAGCATAAGCTCTAGAGCATCGAATCTTTGGCCATTGTATCCCTAGGTGTATCGTACAAGTACATCCTAGAATTTAGTGTTGAGCGAAAGCTTTGGAACTTTCACTATGTTTGTAACTCCCTGCTATAGGCGTTGAGTATGGGCTCTGGTAAGTGCTAGGGGTTACTAAAAAGAATTTAATAACTTTCGAGCGAAAATGGCTCAAGAAAAATATTGATCATCATCATACTTATTTATAAGTGATTAAATGAAATTTCAAATTTCTGTATTCTCATCAAAGTACTGAAGAGATACCAAATTATACCAGGCAAATCCAACATGCAAGTATTTTTAGAGTTGCCTAGCCTAGTAGACCTAAACCATCTACCTACTTGACCTTCATAAAGAAGTGTCGTTAAGTCTAGGAATCATGATACATGATGCCCGAAGACAAATGCTAACAAGTATTTTAATACTATGTACTTTATACATAGTATGTATAAATAAATAATTATAATTAATTATATAATTGAATAAAGAAAGAAGAGAAGCTCCACCAATTACTATTTATTATTAAAGGATTTATAAATAGAGAAATATCTATGAAATATTTACTAGGAACTAGTTAAAAGTTCCTAGGTTAAGAATTGAAAATTAACCCAGTAAATTAAAAAGGGGTAAATCAAGAAATCAAGGATTTCTTGATCTAACCGCCCCTTTGACTGAAAAGTTTGCCTATAAAGAATCAATCCAAGCAAATGCTTGGGGTTCTGATTTTTCTCTTGGAGAATTATTATTCTCCCTATTTTTGCTCTTAAGTGTTTTCTTGAAGAATTTTCTCCTACAAGGAAAAGAGGACTCATTGAGAACTGAATACCAGTTAGGAAACCCTACCTTAGGAGCTCTAAGCTACTTGCATGTTGGAGTCTAGCTCGGGGGGATCTGGATTAGAACCATGAACAGTTTCGGGTCATGGTTGGGAGGAACGTGGTAGTTCACAAGTGATTTGGTCATAAAAAATTAGAGGTCAGATTTGTTTTAAATTGATAATGCTAGTTATTTAAAAAGTGTGCAGGTTCAGCCATTAAACGAGCTTCAGGAAGATAAATTACAAATACGAATTCTTAGTATGTCAAAGTTCATTTCTAGGGTAAATGATGGTTGCTTTATGAAAAAATATTTTATATATTTTACTAACACTAGGTAATTGATGTTCTGCCTAGATTATGCTAGGGTATTTATTTCTCTTCAATATTCCTAGGATGATAAATATTATCATAGGCCGTATATAGCTAGGTTCCCATCTTTTAATTTTGATTTTCTGTATTCATCTCATATTCAGAAATTAGGTAAATCTAGACATGCTATTTAATGTTCATCTATTATTTATATCTCTACTGACATATTACATTTGTCAGTAGAAACATGTGTTCAGATTATAATAGATTTAATCATAGGAGTAAGTTTGAAGAAATAAATATACTATATATTTACCCTAGGGTATCACTTACAACTAGAGCTATTTTTTATAAGATAACTAAATATACATATAAATAAAACTATCAGGTATAAATCTTTAGAAAAACTATCTATCCATTTATTTCTAAAATTAAATAACCCATCTAAGACCTTTCAAGGTCTGTAACCATATAACAAATTACATTAAAAATACTTCACATAAACGAAACCACATTATAAATAATCATAGGAGGCATCGTGACCATCCATGTGGTCCTTTGCAATTATCTGATCATAATTAATATAACAGAACCCACGGTTGTAATTATCCATATATATATATCCATAAACCAAATTACATAACTCAAAATCATAACATAAATCCATATATTGTAAACAATAGCAGGAATCGAATCCTATGGGCGTGTAAGCCCAACTTGTTTTATTTATCAAATTACATTTCATTACATTGCATTAAAACCGTGTTGTCAATAAAGGTCGCGACATATATTCCCATGGATTTCAAGACCCAAGGCAAATCCATAATAAACAACCCATACGTATTATATATACCAACGACAAGAAAATACCATAATCGTTCTCACACAGTCCACGTTGTACAGAATTGTATGCGGGCTGTGGTTTTTAAATAAACCATTTAAATTATAATACATAGTCCAATTACTTTAAAAACAACAAGTTCCATTGAGGGTCTACATACCCTGGCCTCCACGAAACCCACTAATACAAAGTGCTCGCATAATTAGTCACGGCCTCAGCCAAATAACATTTTAATACATAGTCCAATTTTCACACGAGAACCAAACACCATAAACAAATAAACTACAAGTTATCGTAGCACTGTGGGAAGGCTCATGCCATTTATGACATGGCCTTTACCCATTCTATCGAATTATTACATCAACCAAACTAATCAATGGCAATTACACACAAAGCATCCGATAAGGCATATGCCTCTGTTTTTAAAACCCCAACCTATTTTAAAACAATGCCAAATACAAAACGCAAAAGGAAATCACATACACCACATATCAAGTTTAAACATTACATTTATAAAACCAATACTTATATCTATTTACATAGAGATCCCAATATTTGTACACAGTCGTCATTAAAGGCCGAGGACAAGGTTTTACGTAGGCGTACCAATGGGCTATGGCACCATTGCCAGTAATGGTGCAACCCATGGCTATAAAATCCAAAAATGAAAACATTAACGATTCACATAAATGAAACAAAATTACACAGAGCCAAATGGCCTAAGAATCAAGTCACAGCATAACGCCTCAACATTAAAAATAACCAATTCTGTATTCAAAGCCCAGAGGCGAAATCGAATTCGCTACAACATCAAACCCCAACTAAACAATAAGTTGAAACATAGCTCTACCCACAGGATTGAAGGGTGACAAGCATAAGCTTGATTAGCAGGCTTACCATGGCCATGAATGCAACACTTGGAGACAACAGTGTTGTAGACACGCTGCCCTCCATTCCTTTCGGCACTTGCAAGCAAAATTGAAAAAATGGGGATGAGGAGTATGCCATACTTTCCAACTGTAAACCAAACATTGTGCGGGCTTATAAATTTATGCAGGAATACCTCACAAGCTGGAGGTCTCCTCCATGCCCATCCCTATGCGCAGAGCCAAAATGATGAAACCCCAAATGACAATGCAATGAACATCCATCGTGAGCCAATCCTAAGGGGAAGGCTATCACGTTTTTCAACAAGCATTAAATGCACCAGGATGGACTCCATTAACGATTTATCAAACCCACTCCCATAGTCAAGCCTTGTTACAAGGTATTGTTTAATACCACCCTCCATACCAACGCTCAAACCCTGGAATGCATGGTTTATACCATATATCATGTCACCCCAAACTTTAAACATTAGTGTTAACATAATACAAAGCTTGCACTATCATAGTATTACAATAATACTTAGCCATAGGTAGCGCTGGTCCAAAGTCTAAGAACCCTTGTTTAGGTAAGTAGATAATGTTTAGTCCATAGGTTTAGATCTTAGGGTTTTAATACCTTAGTCACAAGGTGTTTAGGATTAAGCACCATGGCATTCAAAGTATGCCATGATAACCTCTCAGACTATCAATTCCAAGGCTCTGCCCTTCAAACCAACATAATAACCTGTCATTAAAAGGACATAAGAGATGTTGAAAAGTATAGTAAAAATATACATAGCACGAAAAAGATATTAATGACATCTACAATGATGAATTTAAAACCATAATGAAGAATAATCAATGTACAGGAAATTTAGACGTAATAGCTAAATTGACGATAACGACACTTACCAAGTTATAAATCCAATTCGACAAGCAGCATAACAACAAGCAGCGGGTCCTCTAGGATCAAGATGGTCAAACACACTTTACACCCGATTCCGTCGCTAAGCAATGAACTACGTAAGTAAAGGAGAAAAGTGCCCTAGTTCGATTGAACTAAGTAAGTCTATGTAACCAAGTAATACCTTACCTCTCAGATCGTCATGGGAGAATTAGTCCCGCCACTCCACCACTTTATTCCCATCAACAAAGTTAAGTTAGTTTATACTTAATAAACAGAGTACACATGTGCAGGAGTAAAACAATGAACTATACAATTGATTAATTCACCGACAGTAATAACTAAGAGGTACAAATAGTTTAAATAACAGAATTAAGACATAAGAACTAAATGAACTAATAATCACTGAATGGGTAAGAGATATAAGACAATATGAGCAATTTCTGAAGAGATCGAAAGTTTAAGTAGTGCATCTAATTCTGCATGAGTAATAATGATCCCCTTCGGGTAGTTTTACTAGCCTATAAATTTTTTTTTAAACAACAGTATGGGATGTTTAGACCATGGCTCTATTTTTTACCCTAAAAAAAACCATGTATACTGGTATCAACATTTTTCTGTTTGGGGGGTGTTTTTGGTGTTTTGTATGCAAAAAACGTCGTTTTTATGGCTATAGTTCTCGTTCTTAGTATAAAGTTCTCCTTTCAGAGTATAAGTAGTTACTTATTCCCATCATAGTTTAAGGTCAAAATTCAGGATATTATAGTAATGTTTGGACTTTCACACTTTATTTTAGAAATAAAATTTCAATATATAATGTTTTTTTAATATGTTATTTACAACTATATGGTATATTTTTTCTTGAATTTATGTGAATCGTCACTTTTTGGAAAATAATATGAAATAGTATCATTTTTAGACAAAAAAAACTCTGAAAATCCATTGAAAATGGTTTTAAATGTCTTTA
>LPNX010599734.1:26444-44490 GCA_001517045.1 Pseudotsuga menziesii | reverse complement strand
ATATATATATATATATGTTTTTCATTATAATTTGCTTCTAAATGCATGTTATTTTGTTAAATTTCTAAAACCCTCACTTGAAAATAGAAATTAAAAATATTTTACAACAAAGATGAATCAAAGGACCCAAAAAATGCCTTAAAATTAAAATGTGTGATACTCGTATCAAACCTTTTTGAAACAGAAGTAAAAATAGATAATAAAAATAGGAGAGAGAAAAACGGAATTGTGTGAGGTTTCATAGTATAAGTGGTTTATCCAAAAGCTATACAATTCCTTAAAAGTTTAAATATTTTTTTCAAAAACTCACCAAAATATTTAGGTAACTTGCAAATTTAAGAATTAGTATGAGTCGCTAAGGTTTCTACACTTTGAAAATATTATGGAGACTTAAAATATTCCCTTTTCAAAACAAAATTAAACATATAACTTTCCTCTTTCAAATTTGAAAACCTCTAATCTTCCATCAATTTTTACATCATGAAACTCAAAATCCTCTTCTTTTTCTTCCCTTGATATATATCGTTTCTTTTATTAATTGACATGACAAAAATAAGAACTATGATTAATACAAACTATGACTAACATGAATCCTTAAGTAAGTACATGATTAAGTTCCTATCAGGATAGGGATGTAAACTATATGTGACTGATAAAAATTATGATTTATAAGATCTAGGACACAGTTCTTGACAGAATTATTGTTGGGACAAGAACAAGAATTTGATCAGAGTTCTTGTCAATCATAGTTTTCATCAGTCATAATTCCTTTGTCAAATATCCTATAGTTCAAAGTTCTTGTAAGTCAAATTTCATTATTCATTGTTCTTGGTCATACTTTTTTAGACACATATCGTTTCATAAAGGTCATATCAGTCATAATTTGTCATAGAAAACATTTATGGAACTCTTATATGTGAGGATTCCTTATGTAATTTCATGACCATAATTCTTGTTGAAGAAATATGAAAAACAAGAACTATAAAAATGCTATTGTTAGTCATAATTCAATCATGTTCTTATTGATACGAGTTCATTTGTTGGGTATATATCCCAAGGATTAAGAAAAAAGGACTTGGTCAAAGTTCCCATTGATTGAAATTCCTAGGGCATATTGCTCTTTGTCACAATTTTTGCTAGTCACAGTTCCTTTATCAATTTCTTCTCAATTAGATTTCCTTTTCTATTCATATTTCATGTCGATGTTAAAGTTCATAATTCCCTAGGAAAATTCATTTATGTCCAAGTTCTTATTGGTCATTATTCATTGGATCAAAAACCCTATTAGTTAGACTCTTCTTGTTAATATTGGTCAATTCTCTTGGCGTTAGTGTAGATAGCTTGTTGATTATAAAATTGATGTGTCTTGAAACCTACAAACCAACTAAGATATATAAGAGTGAATCGATGTCATAAACAATGTTCACTCTATGTAATTCTTTGCTAGGTTGAAACATGGTTGAACTACTAAAGTACATAATTGAAATGAATGCTAATGAAATACAACCGTATTCCCATTGGAACAAACCTTTACATATCTAACTGAATTTTATCAATGTTAAATGATTTCATTTGCAACATTAAATATTTTTAAGTTGTACAGGAACTTCATTATCATTTCTCTTTTCAA
The DNA here is from genome assembly GCA_001517045.1 of Pseudotsuga menziesii. NCBI lineage: Eukaryota > Viridiplantae > Streptophyta > Pinopsida > Pinales > Pinaceae > Pseudotsuga > Pseudotsuga menziesii. The sequence continues at coordinate 42,860 of LPNX010599734.1, read as the reverse complement.
AAAACATTTCACACCAAAATAAACTAGTAATCATCATGCTTCCTAGTCAATATTTTAAAAAATCACCTTGATTTTGCTTGCTCAATTCAAATTTAAGCTTGTACATGATTCTTCCTCTTTCTACCATAAGACATAAATATATTAAATACCCAAATTCAATTATATATATATTTTTTACATATTTCTCTACTTTGTAATCACCTCACTTTTTTATATTAGTACTATATATATATATATATGAGTGAATCTGCGGACCTGGGTAACACTTTTTGGCAAGCGCATTTCGACAAAAACAAAAAAATGCACCTTGGTCAAGGGCTTGTTAAACCCTCGACCGAGGTATTAATATCTCGATCGAGGTTTTATCAATCCCTCGACCGAGGTTTTGTTCAGCCCTTGGTCGAGGTATTTATTAACCCTCGGTCGAGGTGTTAAAACCTCGAACGAGGGTTAATAAATACCTTGACCGAGGTATTAACTCGGTCAAGGTATGGACCTCGGTCGAGGTACATATCTCGATCGAGGTGCCTCTGTCAAAAAATTTATAAAAGGAGGCCAAGGAATCACTAAATTACCAAAGACTGCAAAATATATTCATTATAATTGAGCTTTATGTAACTCCAGTCTCCGAGCCGTCACGTTAGTGGCTTTCTATGCATGTCGTAACTGTTTCGCAGGCTCCATGTCAATGTCAATGTCAATGATAGTGGTTATTGTTACTTGTCCTTTCAACGCGATGTTTTAGCCAGCGAACCAAATGGACAAGTAACAATAATCACTGTCATTGACATTGACATTGACATGGAGCCTGCGAAATAGCTATGGCATGCATAGAAATCCACTAACGCGACGGCTCAAAGACTGGAGTTACATAAAGCTCAATTATAATCGTGCTGACTAGTTTCATATTTTCAATTTTCCTTGATCTCCATAAGGATTCTATTTTTGCCGAAATGCGCTTGCCAAAAAGTGTTACCCAGGTCCGCGGATTCACCCATACCTTGAAGAAGAAACATGTAAAAACATTACTACTTTTGCTTCCTCTAAATTTTATGTGTAGATCTGTAGATATGGGTCGAGGAGTAATAGGAGTCATAGATTTGATCAATCATATCTATAACTCCTAATACTCCAAGACCCATTTGATCAATCATATCTAATACTCCTAATACTCCAAGACCCATTTGATCAATCATATCTAATACTCCTAATACTCCAAGACCCATTTTTATAACTCTTAAGGCTTCTCTCTTTCCATTGAATATTACATGACTAGGACCTCGACCGAGGTATTTAAATACCTCGGTCGAGGGCTTAAGAAAATAGACTTAGCGCACATTCAAACAAATGAAAATTTTTATGTGCCTTGCAGAGGTGTAAACCCTGCCATTCCTAGCACATAACTGAGTGGCGTTGATACTGATAACTTCACCAACGAATCTTCTATCCATTGAGGTATCATACACGCATTTTGGCATTCATATGAAATTTATTTTTTAATTACTTCTAAAACTTTTACTTAGAAAACCACACTGCAACTTCGAAGCAGCTCAAAGAAAAATCTGCAGAGTAAAAAATACACAGCCAAAAAATTCTTAAAAATGCACACATCACATATCGATGTGTCCTCTTCAAAAGGGTATCTTTGCTTTTTCAATTTTTGAAAAAATAGAAAAAATAGCTTTACGTGGACAAATATGTGTTTAAAACGATGCTGAAATCGAATGTGGTCACTTTCAAAAAATAATAAATAATTGTATAATGCAAAAAAAATTAATAAAAAAATATGCACATCACACTGCATTTTATGTAGATCATGCTCATATATATATATTTTTTTAAATTATTAATGCAAGATTGAATTACTCTACGTGGACACGAGCCACTTATTAGCTTCTTTAATTTTTTAAGGTCACACAGTTCATTAAATGCAAAAATTCACACATTAAATGACATCAGAATATTTTTTAATAAATATCATTATGAAGCCAACATAATATTCTACAATTTGTTTTTTTACTGCAAGTCAAAATTCACATGGCATATATGCGTTTTGAGGGCTTCTATCTAGCACATGAGTAAAAAATCAGGTTTTCATCGCCAAATTTGGCCAAAAAGTGTTACCCATCTTCATGGAATCACCCACATATATATATATATATATATATATATTTAATCCATTTTTATATCTAAAAGGTTAGATAGATTCTTGCTTTCTGAAAATTTGCTTTTAGGATCCTTAATTTTTAAAACATGGGTCAAAGTAGGAGGTCTGTCAGACCATCTCCTAGTTCTCCTCCAAATTGAAAACCTAGAAATAGAACCGGTGGCCCCGTTCAAATTCAACCCTGTTTGGTCGCTAGAGTAAGACTATTGTAAGCTGATAGGAGAAACATGGAGGCCGCTGGAGGAAAACCCTAATATCATCTTCATGAAACAACTTTCAAAAAATTTACAAAATGTTAAGAAGGTGACAAAACCCTGGGATAGGGTTTACACGGCTAATAAATAGAAACAACTTAAGGAAGTAGAAAACTCCTTTACATAGATTTATGAGAAAAACAACTCTGGAATTTTTACAATGGAAGAATTAAAGGAGGTAAGGGAAAAGGAATTAAAAAGAGAAGAAGTGTTAACTAAGCAGGAGGAGCTACTACAACTAAAAAGCAGAGCTATATGGATAAAAGAAGGAGACAATAATACAAAGTTTTTTCACAACTTTGCTAACCTTAGAAGGTATTAGAACACAATCTCGACAATAAAGGACATGAATGGGGTAATGGTTAGCTCCCTTAAAGAAAAAACAGAGGCCAGGGAGTGGTTTTTCAAAAACCTATTCAAGGAATTAGAAGGCTGTAATGCACAAGAAATAGTGAAAGTCATTAATTTGTTTCCAAGGATGATAAGCGAAGAAATGAACAATTCCCTAAAAGAAGAAATTACAGAGGAGGAGTTGGAGAAAATTGTGTACTCCTTTCAGAAAGGCAAGAGCCCTAGTTTAGATGGGATCACTATTGAATTCTTTCAAGGGTTTTATGACCTAGTAAAAGAGGACTTATTGAAGGCTATGCCAGAGTCACAAAGGGCCGGGAAAGTCTTGGGAGATCTGAATACCACATTCTTGACTCTCATCCCTAAGAAACAAAACCCTTCCTCCTTTGAAGAATTCAGGCCTATCTCATGCTGCAACGTGGTTTATAAGATCATCAATAAGATTATAGCTCAAATGTTAAAGCCAATTCTGGGCAATATCATAACAAAGGAACAATTCAGATTCTTGTTCAATCGACAAATTCATGATGTGGTATCCCTTGCATAGGAAGCAATTCATACCATTAACAGGTCCAAAAGCACGGCATTTGCCTCAAAACTGGACGTCTCCAAAGCCTATGAAAGGGTTAACTGGACCTTTCTAAGGCTAGTAATGGTTTAGATAGGGATGAATATGGAGGTAGTCAACTATATGTTAGTTTTTCAACATTAAGCTAGCATTATTAGGATCTTTAACTGAGAGAATAACAAGTACAAGAATCAAACACAAGAGAGAATGAACACATTTTTTTTCCTCGGGGAAACCATAAATGGAGAAAACCCTGCAACTTCCTCAGAGATAGAATCAACACCAAAATAAAAAATCCCAATACAGTAAGTGATCTCCCGACAGCAGTAACCTTCTTATCTATCCCCAGTATCTTCTCCTTCCTCAACTATGCACTACACTTGAGTGTGTATGAGTTGTGTACTAAATAGAGAAGTCGCCTCTCTATTTATACTAATCCCAGCATGACTAAAACCCTACTAGGTCCGACCTCTACTAGGAGAGTCTAATAACCCTAGTGCCCCGGAACTGCGGGGACTTTAACCCTTAGACAATCGGAGGGTTACCCACTATGACTTGACATGACTTGTTTACATTATAGATCCTCCCAATCGCAACATCAGGACATGACAACATGACTCAATTACATAATAGATACATCCTAGAATAAACATCGGGTTACAATACATAAGATACGTAGATGAATACATTTCAAAGTTACAATTACATCAACACTCCCTCTTAACTAGGAAGGTATTCTTTCGACACAATATTCAGCACTGGTCTTCTTCTCTGCATCAACTGGATCATATCATCATCTTCAAGTCTTCTTAATCTTCGAGACTTCTTCGTCTTCAAGTATTCTTCGTCTTCGAGTCTTCAAGTCATCTTCTTCTTCAAGTTTTCTTCATCACTGGATCTACATCATCATGACTACTAGATCATCACTCGATCTAGATCGTCATCAAGTATGGATCATCTCATCTGGATCACTTGATCTAGATCATTGTGTCTAGATCATCATCACAACTAGATCATCACTTGATCTAGATCGTCATCAAGTCCGCATCATCTCATCTGGATCACTTGATCTGGATTATCATCAAGTCTGGATCATCATCATATGCTATCTCGATTTTTCTCGTCATAGGAAGTTCTACAGGACCAATCCTATAGGCCTACCCTTCATGTAGGTCTTCATCAGCGCTTATATCTGACACTTAAGTCAGAATGTCCCACCTAGCTCTTACATCTGACCTCATCTTGCCAGAAAGGCATGCCCAGCACTCACATCTGACCTCATCTATCAGAAAGGCCCAGCACTCACATATGACCTCATCTTGTTAGAAAGGCTCAGCACTTATATCCAACCATGTGCAAGCACATCACATCAGAAAGGCTCTGCACTTACATCCGACCTCATCCTGTCAGAAAGGAACAACACGTAGAGTCGACCATGCATCGAAAGGGCTCAACACTTACAATCCGACCATGCACAAAGCACCGCATCGGAAAGGGCTCTGCACTTATAATCCGACCATGCTCGAAACACCGCATCGAAAATGGCATGCACTCACATCTGATCATGGAGGAAATAATCCTACCATCACATCAAAATGGCCCCCAGTTCCAGACTGAGCTACTTGGTAACTAACCAGGTGCCTCCATTCCCAGAATGGTAGTTGCCCTTACATATTACCTACTCGTCAGAATGGCCAACACTCACATCTGGCATGGGAGGAACTTAATTCTTTAGCCATGACAGAATGGTTCAGCCCTTACATCTAATCAAGTGGGAACGCATCCCTCTATCACATCAAAATGGCTTCTCAGTCCAGGACTGAGTTTTCCTAGTAACTGACCAGATGCCTCCATTCCTAGAATGGCAGTTGCCCTTAGATTTTTCCTACTCGATAGAATGGTCGGCACTCATATCTGACATGGAAGGAACCAATCCTCTTGCCATGATAGAATGGCTCAGCCCATACATCTGACCATGGAAGGAACCAATCCTCTCACCATGTCAAACTGGCCATTGGTCTCATCACTTTCTCTTGGAGGGAACCTCGATCTGGAGAACACCAAGCTTCTCCCTGAAGTAATCAAACATCAACTATTTGTTCCTTCGTCGCAACATAATGGAGCTTCACTGATCCCCTCTACACCATATCCCTAATATAGTGATACTTGATCTCGATATGCTTTGACTTGTCATGGAACACTGGATTCTCTGATAACTTCACGCAACTCTGGTTATCACAATGTATACAAGTAGCATCCAACTAGAGATCAAATATATCAGACAATAGCTTTCTTAGCCATACTACCTCACAACTAGCTGAACAAGCTGCGACATACTCTGCTTCAGCTGTACTTAGTTCCACACAGGATTGCTTCCTGCTAAACCAAGAGATCACACCTGATCCCATATTGAAGCAACATCCTGAAGTGCGCTTCCTATCAATGGCACTACCTGTCCAATATGAATCAACATAACCCTCTAGGTTAATCTTCTGATTCACCTCGTACTTGAGCCTATAATCAACTGTACCTCTCAGGTACCTCAGAATATGCTTTGCAGCAATCAAGTGAACATTTCTCAGATCTATCAAGAACTGGCTCAAGGTGTTCACAGCAAAGAAAATGTATGGTCTCATGTTTGTCAGGTACATCAAGGACCCAATCATCTGACGATACATCATAGCATCAACTGACTCTAATGAAGCATCACTCAATAGCTTGAGGTTCAATGCCATAGGTGTGACCAGCGGCTTTGCAGTCCATCATCCCAAACCTCTTCATGATCTCTACTGCATGCTTCCCTTGTCCAAGGAAGATTCCATCTGCACTCTGCCACACTTCCATGCATAAGAAATAATGCATCATACCCAAGTCCTTCATTTCGAACTCAGCAACAAGATTTCTCTTCGTATCAGCAATCAACCCATTCATACCTGTCACAAACAGATCATCTACATATAGTAGGAGCATCACTGGGTTGCCATCTTCAACCTTGTATTAAAGGTTGGAATCTACTTTACTTTTGGTAAAGCCCAAACTGGATAGAAAGCTGTCAATTCTGTCGTACCAAATCCTGGGTGCCTGTTTCAAACTGTACAGGGCATTCTTCAATCTGCATACATGAGACTCTCTGTCTTGTGTCTCAAAACTGAGTGGTTGTTCTACATACACTTCCTATTGTACTACACCATTCAAGAAGGAATTCTTGATATCCATCTGGTGTATCTTCCATTTCATCACTGTAGCCAAAGCTAGTACTGATCTGATGGAAGTGTATCTGGCTACAGGTGCAAAGGTTTCTTCATAATCTATTCCTTCTTTTTGACAGAAACCCCGAGCCACAAATCTTGCTTTATTTTTTTCAATGCTACCGTGTACAGCATGCTTGATCTTGTAGATCCATTTGGAAGTTACAACTGACTTCCCTTCTAGTCTCGGGACAACATCCCAAACATCATTCTTCATGATTGATTGATACTCTTCGATCATAGCATCCTTCCATTCTTTCCGTTCTGCCGCTTCTCCATAACTAGAAGGTTCTTTATCAATGAAATCACATAGTAAAGATACATACCCGGAGCAGGATTTGGTCCTCTTTCTTTCTCTGTGATTCTCTTCTGGAGCCCCATATCTTTCCGCAGCTTGGATAAGTTCTTGTACCCAATCAGGTTTCCTCTTATGAGGATTCTTCTCCAGAGGTGGATCTACAAGTCTTTGTGGTTCTTCAAATTATTGAACTTCTTCTTGAGTTTCTTCATTCATGGTTGTATCATGAATTCTGGGCGCTTCGACTTCTTCAGGTTCTTCAGTAGGTCTATTTCTAGATTTGTCATAAGTTATGTCTTCATCAAATGTCACATCCCTGCTGATGTCAATCTTCTTGTATCCTGGGAAATATATTATGTAAGCCTTCGAGCTTTCAGAGTATCCCAAAAATATACCCTTCTTTCCTGAAGGATCTAATTTTGTTCTCTTCTCTTTTGGAATGTGTATGTACACATGACAGCCGAATATTATGAGATGGTTGACTTCTGGTTTCTTGCTAGAGAATACTTCTTCAGGAGTCTTTTTCTCAAGTACTCTGTGTGGAGTAAGGTTCTGTACATACACTGCTGTTCTAGTAGTTTCCGCCCAAAGATGCATAGGAATATCTTGATCATGAAGCATAGCTCTTGCAGCTTCCATGATAGTTATGTTCTTCCGTTCCACAATCCCATTCTGTTGTGGATTATAAGGAGTGGAAAACTCCCTCTTAATCCCTGATTCTTTACATAGCTCTTTGAATTCATTCGAGGTGAATTCTATGCCATTATCTAATCAAAAGGTCTTGATATTCTTTTCAATGTGATTCTCGATCAAGGCTTTGAATTCCTTGAACTTGCTGAATACTTCGTCTTTGTTCTTCATGAAGTAAACCCATGTCTTCCTATAAAAGTCATCAATAAAAGAAACATAATATGCATACCCACTTAGTGAGCTTGATTACATATAAGGACCACATACATCGAAGTGGATGATTTCCAAGATTTATTTTCTTTGCTTTCGCTACTTGGAAATGTCTTCTTTGTGTTCTTTCCTTTCGCACATCCTTTGCAGACCCCATCATGTTTTGCTTGTATTTCTGGAAATCCTTCAAGAGCTTTTCTTGCAAGAGGTAGTGCTCTGTAATGCACATGTGCAAGCCTTGTATGCCAAACTTCACTTGGCTCTACTATGTCATAGACCAAGGCTTGTTCTAGATGGCCCTTCAATTTGTACAAACCTCCTTCTTGTTCACCAATCACTATTTCATCATCAATAGTCTTTCCTTTTGGACACATGATGACTTGACCATCTATGAATGCAACCCTCATTCATTTTGCATCCAATGCTGATATGGAGAGAAGGTTCTTCTTGAGTCCTCGCACAAACAACACTTCCTTCATTGTTATAGACTTTCCAGAGTCTAATTTATAGTAAGATTCCCCACTACCTTTTATTGGAAATTGGTTGTCATCTCCTAGCTTCACCTTGTGAGTTGATTCGTGTTCTAAGAGTTTCACAAAGTATTCCTTGAATCTAGTCATATGTTTTGAAGCCCCATTGTTTATAAGCCAATCATCACTTCCATGAGTAATGTTACCTATGAGAGCAGAGATAAAAAAATTTCATCCTCACTTGAAGAATATTCACTTTCATATCTAGTTCTCTTTGATGAAGGTTCATCATCCTCTGCACCATGAGCATTCCGTCTTCTCTTGTGTCCCTTCTTATTGTGAGAGCTACTTTTGTTCTTAGGACAATCTCTAGCAAAGTTTCCTTTTTCATCACATGTATAGCAAATGTACTTAGACTTATCTCTAGGCTTTCTAGAGTTATTCCTATGATGAGAGTACTTACTTATGTGATGGCTAGATATGGGTTTCTTGGATTGTACTATGATAGCTTGATCTTCACTTCCCATCTTCTCTTCTCGAGCTGCTATCCAAGATTCTTCTTGAGAATATTCTTCCCATAGTATGCTGAACTTGACTAACTTCTTTCTATCACAGATCCCTTGAATGAAAGAGTCTCATGTCCTAGGGAGACCATTCAAGGTGGTCATCACAATTTTTGCTTTCTCCACTTCTTCATCTACTGCTTCCACTTTTTCCTTGATCTGAGAAGCCCTTGTGAAGTAAGACTATATGGTCTCTACATTCTGGATCTTCACATTCTTTAGTTGATTCCTCAGAGTCATCTTCCGGTTTATGTTCTTCCCTTCAAACAATTTGGTTAGGGCATCAAACATAGCTTTAGGCGTCTTGAGGGAGGACACCTATGGGATAAGGTGGTCCTTGATAGAATCAGCAATGATCCTATTTTCCATAACCATCTTTTTCTTATGCAAGGCTTTAGCCTCATCTCCCTCTGGAAATGGAACCTCCTCATGGATGTAGGAGTCCAACTCATTTTCTTCCAGGACCAGGGATATCCTATACTTCTAGGCTCAAAAGTTATTAGCTCCCTCAAGCTTTTCTTCAAGCTTGGTATGACGAGACATCTTAACTGAGAACCTCAAATGGAAATACAAAAGATTTATATCTTACTAGATCAAGATGTCGAATCTGGATTTGGAGCTGAAATCGTGGAGTAGTGGTTTAGGAGCAAATTAGGGTTTTTCATTTTCGGAGTTTTGTCCACCCAAATGCCTTGAAATTTATCCCTAACTTCGCTTTTGGGGAGGAGATCAATCCAGGCTTGGGCTCACTGAAAAATTCCTCTTCTGTGAAAAGCCCTAATTTTCGGCAGTAGTGTGAGGTCCAAAATTGAAAAACCTCAGAATTGGATTCTTCTTCGACAGAAAAATGCACCCTAAGGAGGAGATTTATTCCACCTTACTTTTGCTGAAAATCTATGGAGGAAGATCCACAAACTAGTAAGCCCTAGTTCCCGCAGCTACATAGTGTCTTGTTCTCAGGTTAGCTCTGATACCATGTTAGTTTTTCAACATTAAGTTAGCATTATTAGGGTCTTTAACTAAGAGAATAACAAGTACAAAAAACAAACACAAGAGATAATGAACACAATGTTTTTCCTCAGGAAAACCATAAATGGAGAAAACCCTGCAACGTCCTTAGAGATAGAATCAACACCAAAATAGAAAAGCCCAATACAGTAAGTGATCTCCCGACAGTAGTAACCTTCTTCTTATCTAGCCCCAGTGTCTTCTCCTTCCTCAACTATGCGCTACACTTGAGTGTGTATGATTTTTGTACTAAATAGAGAAGTCACCTCTCTATTTATACCAATCCCAGCATGACTGAAACCCTACTAGGGTCGACCTCTACTAGGAGAGTCTAATAACCCTAGTTGCCCGAAACTACGAGGACTTTAACCCTTAGACAATTGGAGGGTTACCCACTATGACTTGACATAACTTGTTTACATTATAGATCCTCCCGATCGGAACATCGAAGCATGACAACATGACTCAATTACATAATAGATACATCCCGTAATAAACATCGGGTTACAAGACATAAGATACATAGATGAATACATTCCGAAGTTACAAATATGTCAACACTATATAATGGGATGCGTTCAATCAACTTTCTTTGCGGTCATGATTAATGGATCACCCTCAAATTTCTTTAGAGCAATAAGAGGCCTAAGACAAGGATGCCCTCTTTCCCACTTCCTTTTTTTAATTAATAGCAGATGCCTTGAGCAGAATTATAAAACAAGCAAAAAGGGAAGGCTCTTACAAAGGAGTAATGGTAACTAATTCAGAAGAACTATCTCACATTCTGTTTCTAGATGATGTGGTAATGATGGGAGAGGGTACCTAGGAGAACCTAAAGGAGGTAGAGCAGATCTTGGACTTATACAAGAAAGCTACAGGAATGCATATTAATGTGGAAATGTCCATTCTCTCCTAAAATGTTTTTCTAGAGGAAATAAGAGACAGGGTTAGGGATGAATTTCCTTACATTATAAAACCATTGGATGAAGGTTTTTAATACATAGGGTTTGTACTCAATCCAAATGCTTACTCCTTTAAATATTGGATGTGGTTATACAAGAAAATTGAAGGAAGAATCGGGTGTTGGACATATAAATTCTTATCCAGGGGAGGAAGATTGGTTCTACTCAAGGCGGTCCTTCAAAGCATACCGATATATTGGGCCACAATTGCTTATATCCCAAAAGCTATTTTACAGAAATTAAGGAAAAAGTTCTTCTCCTTCATATGGTCTACCAATAGACATTCAGAAGGAATACCACTAGCTAAATGGCAAGTGCTAGCTAGTCCGAAGGATTTATGGGGTTGGAGCATTAAAAACCCCTTTATTTTTTGTCAATATTTGGCTGCCAAAACATTATGGAGACTAATAAAGAACCCAGATTCCTTATGGGTAAAGGTCTTAATATCCAAATATTTTCCAAATGGGACACAAGATTGGATATTAAGGAAACAAGAGAAATCCTTCAAGAATGGGTCTATAGGTTGGAAAGCACTGGTTCTAGCATTCCCTTTAGTAGGGAATTGGTTAGCTTGGTTGGTCGGCAATGGAAGAGAAGTAAGGATAGGAGAAGATCTGTGGTTAGGAGTAGGGGAGAGTTGTAAACTTTTGGAAGGTCTAGTCTTAAAACTAAGAAGCCAAGGGGTATTCACCCTAAATCAAGCTTCCTCTTTGTCTTTACAAAGGGAAACTCTTTGGAAAAACTCAAAGGATCTAGGTATAGGGGAAGTTCAAAAGGAGGAATGGGAGGAATATGTTTCACTCCTCAAATCTAGTTTTATTCATTCGGAGGAGGAGAAAGCTAATTAATTGGTTTGGAACAAAAATTCTGTTAATGGGGATTTCACGGCCAAACTAGGTTACAAAACTTGCACATGGGAGCAATACGTGGGAGAGAAGATGGATTGGTGGAAGCAATTATGGAAAGGTGAAGACCCCTTGAAGGATAAATTAACCTTGTGGTTGACTCTCAATAACAAGATCTTAACCCGGGATAACTTGCAGAAAAGAGAATGGATTGGTCCAAATCGATGTGCACTATGTAATTCATATGAGGAAATAGTCTCTCATTTGTTTAATTTATGTTCTTATGAAGAATTGGTATGGAAGGCAGTGTGCATGGGATTAAAGTACCAAGGGACATCAGGGATCTCTGTGGAACAAAAAGAAAAAGCTTGGTGGATAGAAAGATCATTATGTCTTTACAATTCATTCCCATCCCTTTTCTCTTATGGAATTTGGTGGGCTAGAAACATTGTAATTTTCAATAACAAAATGATCCCAAGAGAAAAAGCTAAAAATCAGAACGCTGGTTCCTCCAGAGATAAACAAATATATACCATGGGCATATTTCGATGGTGCAAGTCAATGGGCCCTCTGCTAGGAGGACCGGGAGGAGTGCTATACCTCTCCAATAATCATAAGATCCAAGCAAGGTTTGCTCCAGGACACTGCACTAATAATAAGGCAGAACTTGCAACATTGCACTTGGTTCTAAATTTGGCCATAAACAATAATATATTTCAATTACAAGTTTTTGGGGATTCCAAAATGGTAGTTGATTGGGTGAACATGAAGATCCAAATTAATGCACCTCATTTTCACCTCATTTACAACAACTACTGAATGCTATCAAAAGGATACTGGAATTCTTCAAAAGATTCACCATTTCTCACATATACAAAGAGCTGAACATGGAAGCCAATGGACTGTCCAAGTTAGCTCTGCTTTTGGACCTAGGAAAAATGGAGACAGAGGAAATCTCTGGAATCTGAACTCAAATACTAAAGTTTAAAGTATGCCACTGAAGAAGTTAAGTTAAACATGTGAGCCCTCCTATTATTTTTTGAAAGTTTTTGAAAGAAGCGACGTGGATATTACTTGTAATCCGGGATATTCTCAAAAAAAGACATGAGAACTTTTTGTAAAGAAATGATTCTTTCTATTCTATAATGGAAGTTCCTCGGGAACAGTTTATTGTCACTCTTTATTTAGAGAGGAAGATATTTTCCTATTGGAAAATATATTTCATCTCTTTTTATATGGTAAAATTCTTATTTCTATATCACTCTTTATTTAGAGAGGCACATATTTTCCTATTGGAAAATATATTTCATCTCTTTTTATATGGTAAAATCCTTGTTTCTATGTTGTTTTTAATAATATAGAGAAGTTCCTCATTTTTTGGGTTGAAGATCTCGAAAATATATTTCATCCCTTTTTATATGGTAAAATCCTTATTTCTATGTTGTTTTTAATAATATAGAGAAGTTCCTTTTTTTTTCGGTTGAAGATCTGTAACTCATGTGTATTTCTGAAAAAATAAAAAAATTCTAAAAACATGTCGAGTTGAATTAGTTTAAAACATTTACACCACACATATATATAAAACTATACAAATTAAAAAAATTTAAATGCTTCTTCAACTTTTACACTTAAAAAGTGGTTTTGTAATTCTAGATATTTAATCCCTCTTAACTCTTGATAGATCCCCTTTTAAGATGGATCGATGTTGGTTATAAATAAAATTATTTATCATTTATTAATTTTTTTTACAATTATGTTTATAACCATATTTATATTTTTTGTGTTTTTATTTTTTAAATTTATTTTTTATATAAATTTATGAGATTTATTAATATAAATAATAAAATTAAATTATTTTAATTAAATTAAAAAGTAACATTCATTTTGAATATCTTTCTATATCTTATTATATATAAAAATATATTTTTATAAAAGTATACTTATCTTTCTCTATATATAAAAGTATATTTGTTATACAAGACTTTTATGTTTCTTTTAATAGTATATATTTTCTTTTTAAAAAGAAAAATTAATAATAAATCTTAAAATTAATTTTAAGACATCCTTATTTATAGTTTTTGATTCAAAACTTTTATTTGAAAACTTTTATTTGAAAACTTTTACTTATATATTTTATAGCAATTTTGGCACAGATCCAAGTTAATGTGTGGACTTTATGTTGATTGATCTCATGCTAAGAAAAAATATTGATCTTAGACGTAGATCTATAAAGCAACCAAACAGATTTAATTTTTTTTATTTGAGAGTTTTATAATACTTTTATTTTATTCTCTTAAATAAAAAAAATGATTCTTTTTATATATCATTCCATAAACATCATTTAATTTTAAGTTAAATTTAATTTAACTTAAATCTGAAATGTAAAACATCATTCTATAAACAACATTTACAAAATAATTCAAAGACACATGACGCCTATCTTACCCTTAACATTTTTCACAATAACTACTTGATTTTTCAAATTTGATTTTTACATTTTTTGGGTAATAGAAAAGCAAGTGCCGCCTACCCCCTAAACTTTAGACCATTTGCACTTCTTAATGTAAGTTTGGTTGGTATTAGGTAACATTATTTTCTGTTGAAAATCAGATTTTCAGTGTTAAAATTACAATTTTTATTGTAAAAATAGATTCAGGACCACAGATTACAGTGGGCTCCTAGATTATGCAATTCCAATCACTAAAGACTACTATTTAAACAATTTCTATCAAATTTTAGGGAAAACCTCACCATTAAAAAGTTTAACTTACTCCCATACTCTACCTTGAAGTGCAAAAAGTAGTCCCCTGGGTGTGAGTACAGCTCGAGAAGATTCAAGAAGATGAGGACAACCTATTTAAGTGTCATCTCAGTGTATCCGGTCCAGTAAATCCTTGTACAATACACTGCAAAGATGTGTTCAAAGAAAATTAGTAAGCTAAGCTCTCGACCATTTGTACCTGAAATCGGGCAAGTTTTTTTGGCCAAAATTCAGCTAAAATTGTTCAAAGGGTAGTTTTCATTTTCATTGATTAGAATTGCATAAACTGGGTGCCCCAAGGGGAATAAAGGGTGCTGAATTCATTTCTGCAATAAAAATTGCAATTTTAACACTGGAAATCTCATTTTTAACAACAAATCTTGTTGCCGGATTCCAGCCAAATTTATCTAAAAAAGTAGAAATGATCTTGAAATTAGCCAACTCCTTAAAAAACATCAATACCATAACTATACATGCACTGAATTTACATGAGATGACCGACATAACAAAACAACAAAATACCTGAAACTCAAGTCAAGAACCCCTTCGTTTTCCAATTGCAGCCTTTACAATAAAACCTAGTTCACAGGGTTTCATTTTGTAAGTATTCAAATTTGAAATAATTAATTGGCTTTTGGTCAAGAGCCAGCAGTGGGGTTTCAGGGTTGTTTTTATTTATGAAGTTGGGTTTCCATTCATGTAAGGGAGATATAGTATTATAGTGCATCCCAGAAAAAACTTGTATATTGTTGTGGTAGTTGTACTTTGGTTAATTATGTCTCGGCTAACATTAAAACTACCGTAATGATGTTTGTTTGATATCCAAGTGAGTTAATTGACAATACTAACTAAATGATTTGGAGATTATTAAAAAAAAAATTAAATAAATTCCACTGTGTTCAAGTACGTCAATCCACCGAACCACAAGAAACGCTGAGGCATGTATGCGTTACGCATACCCCTTAAACGAGGTGGTCGCGGAAACCATGACTTGCTGCATGTACACGATCTTCAAACGATAGCTGGTGTGACGACCTGACTGGCAGGTTCCAAACAATAACGGAGAAAGTAGACGCCGTGGAGTTACGGGAACGGGAGGATGGTCTACCTGATTCCAAAGAGAGCAGCGGGGAAAGGGGTTGATTGTTTCAGACTGTTGGCGGCATGGACTAATAGCTCTGCAAGAAGAGCTACAAGACATCCGTCTAAATGAAAGTTATAAACATGGCCATGGTAATTATGTTTATGAGATTACATATGAAGTTCAATATAATAATGGATATTACTCGTGAAATTAAAATTAATGGCCAATATATCCTTCAAACTGTAGTGAGAAATGGAGCGAGTAAACACAGAAAATTTGGGCGGTATTAATCGGAATGAATCGTTTAAGGACGAAATTGACAAGTCACGCATGATATTCCACTGCATAGAGCACGTCTAGAAAGCGCTCATCACTTCAAAGTTATATCTTTGTTGCTGGGTTTGATATTTTTATGTTTATAGATTTTTTTTATTTGAGATTTGGGGCGGTTATAGTTTATGATTTTGAGGATGAGACATTATTTGAGATTTGGAGTGGAGTATAACTTATGTTTTTTCATCAAAGAATGAAAATGAAACAAATGTATTGTTTAAAGTAATTCTATAACAATTATTCAAAATTTTAAATAAACAATTATTAAAAAAATATAAACAATAAATAATAGCTAACTGAACTGATACTAATGCAATATATCATACTCCATAAATACATAACCAAAATCCAACCATTTAATTCTTCTCTATATGATCCAACAACAAACTATACAAGTATACTAGTTATATATACACAAGAAACAAAACATAATCTATTAATTCCCAAATATAAAAATTAAAAAGGTCTCTCGCATAACATCCCGCCATAGAGCATATATGTAAAGGCGGACGGCTTGTTTTCTCTTTATTTTATAAACAGAAACGTTGACACCTCCCAAAATGATTTCAACTGGCTGAAACTAAAGCTTGCGCAGAGGCTGCCA
>LPNX010599734.1:0-26278 GCA_001517045.1 Pseudotsuga menziesii | reverse complement strand
ACTTTCTTTCCAGTAGCCATGGGATATGTTTCTTGAATAAGAGGCTCTATATCAATTTGAGCTTCTCCCAGGAAGTCCTTCCGTTTGAATTTCGGGAATCTATCGTCATCAAACACTTCCTGCAAAATCCAAACCATGGCTCGTTCTTCATATCATCACAATGGGTAGATAAAATCTTCATCAGAAAGAGTTCAGTCTAAATTTAAAGAGCATACCAGAGCAAGTAAGCAGTGATGGCGATATGAAACATTAGTGAATTTAAGCTGTTCATTCCATTCTGGATTAAGGTTCTTTTTCTTCACAGACGTCTTGTTTATCTGAGAACAGAAAGAACAATACAAACATGCAGTAGCTGGTTATGTATACAGCTAATATAAGTACTAATACTCGTGATGCTAAGATGAAAAAATGAGAGGTTTAGAGATGACTTACTTGTTGACCCAACCGGACGACAACGTAAGGATCACTACTCATTACGAAGTGATCCCCAATAACTAAATTCGTCGCCTTTAACACCCGCACATACAGAACGCCCGACACGGCCTCCGCCATCTTTGTTTTCAGGAACTCAGAATTCTTAAGAAACGAAAGCTCTCACACTACACAGCCTCTACTAACTCTATAACAATTGACTGTTTTATAATGGTTTTTTTCATCCATTTGCAAAAAAAAAACAGAAAGAATATATGGAATTCGAGTATACGTGAATCCAATTATGGAGTAGGGTAGTGAGAAAGAAAGAGGGGAATGGAATAAAACTTCCAAAAGAATGGAGTGATGGTGAATCTTTTTGCGCAGTAGGGTAGTCAAAGAAAGAGAGGAATCGAATAAAACTTTTTCAGCATCTTTGGTACAACGTTTTTAAGTTCATAAAATAGCTTTAACACATTCGTAGGTCAGAGACCAGACAAATTATTCTTACGCTTGTCAGTTCATAAAATAGCTTTAACACATCCATACAACAGAGACCAGACCAGATCAAATTACGGTCAGGTAAGAATCTTGTCATTTTTACGTGTTAGGCATATTTCGGTCGTAGGGATAAGCTAGGGATAAGCCTATAACATTACTTCTAGTCTCACAACAAAGGAATGGATTTCCCTAGTGTTATTGAGTTACCGTATCCTGGTCATGCCAATCTACACTTATTGATTTACCTCATGGACTTATTCATTCATAAAATTCCATGATTTTAGAATTAAATTACAAGTACATTGTAAATGCCTTGAAATATGACATCTTCTTCACTTAAATGTTGTTTCCTGGTAATCCAAGTTTTTTTTAATTTGAGTCCATTAGAGAATCATTTTTCTTAGAAGATCCTTACTAAGGTTTATATGGACACACATATGCTCACATGCACATAAAATTCCTTCAAAGACTCTCAATATATGGTTTTATGCGAAAATTGATATATAACAAAAATGTAATGGAGAATTGAGAAGATGAACCCATTCCAACATTCTAGTAATGGATATAGTGCTAGGATCAAAAACTTGAAACCAAGGGATTACGGAAAATACCACACTTCTCCAAAACAAATAAACCTCCTCAAACACTCATAATGTGCATAATTATAGATTGAAACAAAAATATCCTCGAAACATAAAGAGAGAAAGAGATTTGGTGATTTGTAATTCTTTGTCCAATTCATGTGGATCCATTGGAACAATGATAATGTAGAATCCCTATAGCCAATAAATATGAAAATAAATGCATTTTTTCACTCATCAAATTGCTCCACTATATAAGCACTAGTCGGGACACTGAATTCTTTGGAGTACATCTTGAAAAGACACGAAATATAAAGTAAATGCCTTGTAGTATTTTTAAATATCTACTTTGAAATCAATACCAAATCTTTAAAATTCACCTAATAAATATAGAGTGTTCGTGGAAATAAACCAATCATCATGTCAATGTTGTTGTGGAATCATAATGAAAATCCAATGAATTGGTTAATAGACATTTCCTCAAACACTTGGAATTAAGGCATTTTGTCAAAGTCAAGCAAATACTCTGAAGTCTTGTCAACTATAGGTCTTTGACACAAGGGATCAAATTTGAAGGGTAGGGTCATATTTCACTTTAAATGGATATGACATATTGAACTCTTCAATATTAATAGGTTAAAATAAACCATTCTTTTCATTTGAAAATGTAATTATACATCAAAATTTCCCTTGTACTAAACTTAAATGTAATTGAATTCTTCAACATAGTAAAACATTTTGCAGTGTTCTGCTCTAGATTTTTTAATGACCAATGTAATTTTTAATGTGAGAAAGTTAAATAAACCAAGAACTTGTAGTCAAACTACTCTATATACTAGGTAATTTCTTGTTAGAATTGATTGTCTTGGATCATTTTCTTTTGCAAGGGAATGAACATAATAAATAGTAAGTATTGATAGTCACAAGGTTATGCAAAATTGTTGAGGTGAGGTGGTGATAGTTTATGTTATGTTATAGATGTCATTTTTAGATAAACGAGTGGACTGAGTAGTAGGCCAAGGAAAAATCACTAGCTATCTTTATACTAGAGTAGGTAGGTAGGTAAAACCCTTATTTAGAAAGGGTTTGAAGAAATTTATCTCTTTCTCATCTACATAATAACTCAATGAATAAGGGTATCTAAGTAATGTAAAACATTTAATTTCTAGAGCCAAATGAATAAATTATCTTCCTTCCCATGTTTTGTAGCCTAATTACCAAATTTATACATGTTTTTTGTGTACACACACGTGCACGCACATATAATATATTGAAATGTCTATTTACTTGTTGTTGATGAATGATTATGATGAATGTTGTTGATGTACTCACGTTTGGGTATGGAACAATTACTCTTATTCTTTTTTCAAATCATCTATGCTTAAGGAAGAAGAGACCATGTGTTCTATGAGAGAAGTAATGATAGATAAATATGGTGTTAAAGTTGATATTCTCTCCCCTTAGTTGCGTTCCATATGATCACATCTTTGTGCCAAAATGGATTTGCATTCCTTACACTCATAATCAAGGTGTAAGGAAATATTGAATTTTTAACCATTTGTTAGTCTACTTTTGTGGTTTCTATTGTAAACAATTTTTCTTGTGGCCCTATTTTTTCCTTGCAGATTAATGATGTGGCTACAAAATGTTGTTTTGACTATAATTATATTGCATTTATCTGAATATTTGTTAGTTGTGTTGAAATTTCACTACTTACCAAAATAGTTAATAATAAGACTGGTGTAGTTCTTTAGCATATGTTAATGTTCAATTTTTTAACAAACACATGTGCATCTCCAAGTTCAATTACCACAAGAAATTTAAGATATAGATTCATATACTAGTTTATTTTTCTACGATGTATCAAAAAATGGTTTGAGTCTTTTAGTTTAATTTCCAAATGATCCATGAGTAAGTGGAAATCATTCATCTAGTCATCCATTGAATAATAATTGCATTAGCTTAGTTAACAATACTCATGCAATATTGCTCTTGATTCTTCAGTGTATATAATTGTTATGCATTTCATGCATTATTTTCCCCACATAGTTAGGGGTTCATATTGCTCTCATAACATACTTTAATTCCTTAGAATCTACATACATAAAATCACAAGACTTATCTTCTCAACATGATTTAATTTATTATCTCCAATGTATATGTATACTGCAATAAACCCCTTGTCAAGTACCTTTTCCTTTGTCATTCCCTTGAAAATGGGGTTGGTATGATTGATCTTCCCCTTCAAGGTGTTTTTTCGCAAAAGCTATATATTCATTGTAAATGAATATTTTGGGAATTTTTATATGGAATATGTATGAAAACTAAATCCCATCATCATTATCATCATATCTGTCATCATCTTCATTGTTTTCATCATGATTATCTTTATTGTCATCATCATCATTTCCATATTCATCACGAACACCATTTTAATTATCCTCATTATCCTTGTCATCCACAACATTGTCATCCTCACCATATTTATAGTCCTCCATCTTGATTTTCATCATGATTTTCTCCATCATCATTATCACCATCACCATCACTATAGCCAACATGAACACCAACACCGCCACCACCATCATCACTACTATCATTGTTGTCATTGTCATCATCATTGTAATAATCATTGTCATCCTCATCAACTTTTTCATCGACATCATCATCATGATTTTCATTGTTATATTAATTCTCATAATTGATTTCATCCTTTCCATCATCATCATTATTGTCATGCACATCATAATTATTGTACCTCATAGCCATCTTCATCTTACTCATCCTCTTCATCTCCATTGTGGTCATGGTCATGATAATCATCATTTCAACTATCACCAAACTCATTGTCTTCATCATTGTCATGATCATCACCATCATTATCACCATCATCGTCACCACCACCATAACTATTACCATCACCATCAATGCTTCCATTATCACCAACCTCATCCTCTTCATCATTGTCATCATTTTCATTGCCATCATCATCACCAACATCATCATTATCACCACTGTCATCATCATTTTTTACCCCTTCATCATCATCATCATTTTTTACCCCTCCATCATCATCATCACCACTGTCATCATCATTTTTTACCCCTTCATTGTCATCATCTTTTTCGTCCTCATAACCATGTTCATCATTCTCATCCTCCTCATATTCATCGTCATCATGATCAATATCATTAAAATTTCCATTATAACCAACCAAATCATCTTGAACATAATCATCACAAACACCATCATTTTCACCATCACCATAGTAATGGCCCTAAATACACCCTCATGTT
The DNA here is from genome assembly GCA_001517045.1 of Pseudotsuga menziesii. Taxonomy (NCBI): domain Eukaryota; kingdom Viridiplantae; phylum Streptophyta; class Pinopsida; order Pinales; family Pinaceae; genus Pseudotsuga; species Pseudotsuga menziesii. Next base: position 21,489 of record LPNX010599734.1, on the reverse strand, counting down.
TTTTTATAAGGGTCTTTATAAACTTATAACTTGTAGTGATATTGTACTCTTGTTTGATTTTAGACTTATATTTAGTTAATTAATTTCAACACTATGAAAGTTATAATGATTTTATATACTCATACTTCTTTGTGCTTGAGATTGTCATTTGTCATATGACTTGTAGTTTCTCCTACTCTGCCATACATTACATAGTCTTATTTGATTTGATGACAGATGTACCTTACCATATAATGTAATGTTTACATTTAATTGTAAAGGTTTATAAGATAGAATCTCTCTTCCTGTGTGGTTATTGTCCCACGGAAGGTCAGGGTTACTTAGCATGTTAGATAACATATATCTACATCTACTTTTAACAAGTACCCTTACTTTCGATTGCTGAGAAAAAAAGAAAACTCCTTCACTAATTCTTTGAAGGTGTGTGTGTGTGTGTGTGTGTGTGCACGCACATGTATAACAAGTTTTAATTTATCATCACATTTTTTTTCTAGGCTATTAGTTATGTAGATATAAGTAGTTTTACAACCCTATCTTTGTATCTAATCATTATCTTCCAACTATTATGGTTCATTAACACTTCTTAAAACAATTTGTGTAAAGGTATATGATTTAACATGACCATATATCCTGATACAATTGAGATTGTTCTCTACCTACTCATATGTAGTCATCTCATTCCACATTGTGAAGTATATATATAAGTTGGAATATTAACTTATAAAATTATAAACATATATAATGTTATGCAAAATCTAATTTTAAGACTTAGCTCAACTTCCCATTCGTTTGTTAAGGAAATATATCCAAGGTTTTAATTGTAATATTTACAATCCAAAGTATAAAGTAGAGGCGTTTGGGTTTTTAAATGAACCCATGTGACAAAGGTTGGTACTGCCCTCCACGCACACCTTCACTTTAATGCTTGGACTAGGTAAGTTTCCCATCTCACTTGTGATTTTTTTCATTTGCATGCTGCTCATCCTTCCTAAGGAGCTTTGAGGGTTTTGACCTTCCTCCTTGGCGATTTATTCTCTGTAGTCTTTTTCTCATACTGTGGTCTTTTCAGATTTGGAAGGAGTGTGACTATTTGTTTGATGTTTATGGAATTCGACATATGGCATGACTTCTATCTGGTTTTGTTGCGCAAATCTATATAGTAATTGTTGGTAAGTCACATTTTGTTATTCATTTTCCCTAAGTAGCTCTTATAGCTATTTTAATTTTTCTTCTATGGGTTTTTATATGGTTTTTAATGCTTGATTTGTAGTTAATAATGTTTTTGTTCATGAGGAGTCTGAGCTTCACTTAATATGTGAATTATAGTAATGTCTAGCCTTTAATGGACAATGCTCATTCATGGGGTAGAAGGATGAGAGCTGTTTATTATTTTTACACTTTCCTGGTTTAGTTAATGATACCTCTAGGAGTGAAAAGGGTTTAATAAAGACATGGATGTTTGATTTGTCCCAACCCTGTATGCAGGAAATTTTTCTTTTATGGGATTGTAATGGTTATAGAAGATACTAGATGAATAGTGTAAGGGTTTTGTCATTTTATGATCCAGACATCTTTATCATGACATCTCATAGCCTTACGGTATTAAATCGTTGTTGGGAGAGTACTATGTTCTATGAACAACTATTACTATGTTTGTAACTAGTATGTTTATCCTAAGTTTTTTGTTTGAGCTACAATCATCATCTTGGTGTGTGAAAATACTCTGTAGTGAATGTATTTAATAGCAATATGGTTGTAAGTAATTAAAATTGACCCCAACAGTATGACTTTTTATCTCTTCTATGATTTATAGCTTATCATGTTTTTGACCAGTCGCATATGGAGACTCCTATCTAAGTCTGTAGGTTATTTAGACTTTATTTTTATGTTAAGAATTGTTCCAGTCAGGGTTGGAATTTCAAATGGCTGACACCTATCAAAATTGTCGGTAACAATCAAAATCTGAAAGGTTTTTTATATTCTAAGCCATATTTTAACGGTCTCCATCAAATCTTAGCTGTATTTGACAGGTAAATTGGCCCATGACGGGAATTTACTCGTCAAATTCCATCCTTGGTTCCAGTCTATGCTTAGCGGCATGATTATTCTTGGTGGTGTCGATTTAATGTATGTGTATGCTATAGGACTTCCCTATTTTTTTAAAACAATATATGTTTCAGAAAAACATTAGTCTCTAAACATATAATGACATGTATAGATCATGAGGTTGAATATCTTAAGCCTCATTCCCATGAGTTGTATTTGAACATTACTAGCAAGCTGACCCTTATTATTATTATTGTTAAACATTTGGTAAGAACTAGGGATGGAATTGAGATTTTTATGTTATGACTTTCAGAGTCGGATTCAATCCCAAGCTAAGGTTGTTTGTATTGTTTATTGTAAGAACATCCTCTTCAAGATTCAGTGTTGGGATTATGTTAGTTAAAAATTCAGTGAAAATTCACTATAGACCATGCACATGACATGATTGTAGATGAGTTATGGTCTTTACTTAGCTTCATGTAGATTTAAATATCATTGGATCGTGGGTCGCATGACCACACTACTTATTTTTCTTCTTTTACAGAATTTGATCGTGGGGTGGATAATTTGTTGTCTAGGTTTAATCTATTCATTGTAGCTATGGAAGAATATGCTAAAACATTTGATAGTCATGTTTTAGGCATAATTTTTATTTGATGAATATTATTTTGGTAATACATAACCATGGATCCTTCTATTTCCCAGTTTATAGGGAAAGGTATATTTGAAAATGTTTGTTTACTTTTATTCAATTTGACATGGAAATTTAAATAACTATGTAAATGAGCATGTAGACATTTGAACACTTAAATAGATAAATATAAATTTATTTGAACTGATATGAATTTTAAGAAATGATAAAAAGGTAGTTATCAATCCTTCTTTGCTTTCCAACTTATCTAGGAATTGCCATGGTCCACCCAATGGTAGACCTCAAACCATTCCTCGTCCATTCAAAGGTAACCCGTGCTAGAGATACTAGAATAATTTTAAGTAATTTTTCTATCTTCCTTAACTAAGCTCTATTTAATATCCCTTTGTAGAGTCTTCAAAATGACCTTTTCCTAATTTTCTTCCACACACCAAAATCTCTCTTTAGTAATTTCACCACTCAATAGACCTACTGTAATGTCCCTTAAATTCGTTAAAAAAAATAATTTATGTATGGTCAATAAAACTATTAGGATCTAAGTTTCATCTTTAATTAACCTCAGTGTTTGAATAAACTTGTTAAAAGAGATACTTGTAATTGTTTTGGTCTTGATTCCTTTCGTAGATTAATACATGGTGACCTATTTTCTTATGGTGATATTTTATGTCATTTATTTGTATAATGATGTTTTCTTATATACTGTACTAGTGTTTATTGTTGTAACTTTCCTATTTACTTCATATGGGTTTATAAAGGATTTTTTAACACGAAACTTAGTATTATTTACTAAAATGTCGTGTCTAACTTACCTTTACCTCTAAAGGGAAAACTGTGGCTGGATTTACCTAACAACTGAGTTAATGAAAAAGGTACGAAGGACTACTATGACTTGGGATCACTTAGATCGCTATGAACTAATACATGAAGATCTTGTTTGTTTGCAGGTGTTGGGTACTAACCCTATGTCAAGTGTATGGTTCTTAATGAAGTAAATTGATCCAATATTAAAGGTTTCATATTTAAAACAATAAAACAACTAAAGGTTTAAGTATGTTTAGAGGAAGGCATAAATACAAAAGGGAGAAATCCAAACTATATGGAGTGGGTAAATATTTAAAACTTACTTGAAGTGGTTGCAACATTAATTTATGCCATGTGAAGGCATCGAATCACCCTTCACACTGGTGCAGACATATAATGATTTTCCCCAACTTTCAAAACCCTCTTTTTGCATGCGAATATGGTGGAGGGGAGCGAGCTCCGTATTGGATTTCTTGGCAAGGTGTGGTCAGTGGGGTTGAGGATTTTATAGGGCCGCCATTCGCTCTGGATGTATGTATTTCTAATCGTATCTAATATCTACTTGTTCTAATTTAGTTTGTAAATGTTTTACTAATCCCTCGCCTGGTTTTGTGGAAGGAATCACATTGTTTACACAGGGTTGCAACTAGGGAAAGGGAAGACCCTCGATAAAGCTTGGTAAGCCCATTTTCAATTCATTTTCCTTTGGTTGGTCTTTCTGCGCTTCGAAGGGGATTTGGAAATGCGATGCTTATGGTTTTCATGACTGTTTAATTGGAACAATGTTCAGGAAAATTTCGTAGGGGTTCCGTATTGATGAGCTTGTACATGAGTGTTGTAATTAATTTGTAGTTTCAATGTTGACTGTGGGTGAAATCACCCCGAAGCTAACTAAACCTAGTGTTGGAAAATAAAAAGTTGTATAATTGTTGTATTCCATGTACTATGTTATGGTTTGATGTTGTTTAGCTAGGTTAAAAGAGGATGTAATTTGTGGGTTTTATAATCTCTGTGTTGTTTTGTGTCTATGCCTACTTTGTGAGGAATATTTAAGAGGTTTTGTTGAAACATAGGAATCCTATTGTTAATTTATAATTGTTTGAATTCATTAACATTTCAAAATTTTGGGCAAGTCGTTTTTTTGGTGAGCAATGTATTCTATTTGAAGGTGGATTATGCTCTGCGTTAGTAACTTGCCATTGCCAACAATGGCACAGTGAGTAAATTTGTTTATAATTGTTGTTTGAGTGGGAAAATCTATGTTTGTTTCGCTTCTCTACAAAAGCACGAGAAGATCCCTAGCTCTGTTTTCCTTTTAAATCTTTCATGTTGCACTAGTGCAATGTCATGGGAACGCTTGAAGAGTGCGAAATGATTGAAGTTGTTATGGGATTCAATGTTTGGGTGGATATCATGATACTCTAGTTTAACCTATCTCAATGGTTATACACTTTTATTTAATTATTTTTAATGGTGTAAGCAGGCTTTCATCCAATGCTATGCGTATTTTATGGAGTTATATTCGTAGTTCTGGAAACGTCGATATCGTGGATTTGGGCTCCAAGAGATTCGACCTATGGTTCACTACTCTGTTTATCATTGGCATGTAAAGGATTATTTAAGTGATCATTTATTTAATGGCTAAATTTGTAAATATCTATTTCTCTTTAAACATATAAGCGTGACTTTCAATGAGTGCTTATGTGTCATAGTTTTGGAGTTAGAAACTAAATTTTTGGCAATGTTTGATAGAGAATATTTGGGACTCCAGGGGTTTCGACTCGTTGTGACATACACATGGTTGTTTATTATGTTTAAAGTTTGATACGTAAGCATTTAATTAAAATAAGAGTTTTATAAACCCTGCATGGATGGTTTGTAAAAATGATAAGTGCTTTATTCTAGATTTATAGACAGAGCTTGAACACGAACTTTCTTTGCTGGAGTGATCTTTGCTTGGAAAATGATTTTGTCCTATATTTTTAAATGGTTAAATATTTTTTTGATTTTTAAAGGGTTTTGTTTCTAGGATCTATGATTCATATGTTTGGGGATTTCTGTGTGAATTCAACACACGGGGGCGTCGTTGACAAACCAATACTATATCATGTTTATTCATATTGAGGGTTTAATTATTAAAAAAAACAAAAAAAAATATATTGGGGGTATATTAAGGGTTTATTTTATTTAATATATTAATATGAAATATTAAGGGGGGTTTTTTATTACAAATAGGGTAGAAGTGGGCCATGGGAGCATGACAAGACCATAGGGTTTTCACGAGCCTTGAAGAACAACATGTAGAGGGAGAAGTTTGGGTTTTGAGCAGTGTTGGGATTTTCAGGAGTGTTGGAAAATTGGGGTTCCAGGAAGAATGTGGTGTGGGAGAAACAACATATGGTTTTCACAAGTGAGAGATGAATACAGACTGTGGCATAGGTCCCAGTAGCGAGGATGGAACAGATATTCAAAAAGCTGGTGATGGTCGCCCTTCAAATCCGAAGTGGAAGCCATGCACATTAATGTTCAAGGCCTACTCTTCATCCACGGATGCTGTCAAAATGTCGTATAGTGGGGGAATCATGAACAGGCCACCAATGGAAGATTGAGTGGTTTAAAAAAGAAAGGATTTCAATTAAAGACCCATGTTTTATCGCCTCGTCCTGGAGATGTGCAGACCGACCATATTCAAACTACACCCAATCCTCATCCTAACGCTTGGGGCTTTGATTACATATAGTCTATTAAATCGTCTTTCCCTATAAGTAATTTGTTTTCATTCATTCAATATTCTCTTTAGTATTCGTTATTCCAAAATGTTGTGATCACGTAATTTTGCTCAAAGCAAGCTAAATCACATTTGAGGCTTATTTTTGTAGCATTTAATGATGTTTTGGTGTGAAGGTTTTCATCATTAATCTAATTGAATTTATATTGAATTTCTACAATAAACTGTGTTTAGATTGAGATAAACTTCATTTTTCAATTGGAAATTCTACTCTTCATCCATGAATATGTTAGAAATGATGAGCTCTAACCTATACCTTGATAGGTCATGAAAAGTAGAGAAAGATGAGTCATAGTACTTTTATAGGTTATGAAAAGTAGAGAAATATGAGTTATAACTTGTGATCTTGATGATTTTAATGATGAGTGGAATGACCATTACAAAAAAAAATTCCTGTGAGATATAGACTAAGATTTGATCCTTCTGATGATTTTATCCGTATATAGATTTTAGATTTTGACTTAATGAATGCCATATTCCCCCTCCCAACTTCACACATCTCAACTGATCCTCATGTTTATTAATTATTGTTCAAGATTCTAGTTAAGTAGAATGTCCCAATACACTTATTAGTGAGATTAAACTCATGCTTAACACGATTGGAGATGGAGAGTTTATGAGTCCATCTACCTATGACACAGCATGGGTGGTGAGAATTCCCACAATTGATGGCTCTAGTTAGCCCGAATTTCCTCAAACACTTCAATGGATTTTCAAATGTTAATTAAAACATGGTTCATGGGGAAGTGAGGATCACTTTCTCCTCTCTGAGAGCTTACTTGCCACTCTTTTTTGCGTGCTCGCACTCTATAAATGGAATGTTGGGAAATCCTCTGTAATTACTGCCTTCAAAAATTTTATATTGCAGAAATCCTTTGGATCATCCAAATGAATTTATTTACAAATCAATATATTTTGAATGATTCATTATAGCGACAAATATACTACAATTCTCAATCACATTGAGTCTTTTGCAGCATTGAATTTTTCATATTAGAGTCTCGTTGTTCTGTCCAAAATTCAGGACCATATACTAACCAGCCTACCTGTTGTTATGGATGATGTGCCATTGCTAATAAAAAAATTACCAGTACTCGTACAACCAATAACCAGCAAATCAACCCTTTCTCTATACAAAGGGTGCCTCTATATATGCACGTCTTTAACTAATCCCAATACACAATCAATAGTCAACTTTGATCACTAATAGAAACAAAACATCTAATAGGTTGACTTACAGTAAATATCTTCTACTCAACAAATCATATTTTTATCAAAGTTTAAATTCTCCTATGATATCTATCCGGCCCCTTTCACTCAAGGCACAATCCTTACTACCTTGTCCAAAAAATGTGCCTACAAAATGTGTTCAAAACAACATGCCTGCCTGAAACTAAGAAGATTTGTGCACTTTGTCATGTGCTGCGCTTCATTGCCATGATGACATGTCTGTGTTTGTCTTTCGGTGGGGACTTATATGTCCCAAAGTCCTATCCAAGTATTCCATCGGTTTCATCTTCTGACTTATCTATCTTAGGCTCATTTCCTTCTCTTTGCACATTTTTTCCAGCTTGTTTATAGTCCTTGTCCTAACAGAACTCTTACATTTAATGTCCTTATCCTTCTCTTGGCCTTCCTCTACCTTTGTTCTAACTATTGATTATGTCTCCTCTGTTTCTTCTCATTGTAACTCTAGAAAATGTGGACCTCATTGTCTATCACCTAGAAAATCTTATTGTGACATCCTTTGAGATAAGAACATTCATATATTGAGTGCAAACTAGATAGTACTTATGTTGTTTTGATTTTTTATTATGAACAGATAATTTGAAAATCCCTTATTTTGTTATGGCTTTGAATGGGCATTGTGCAGTAAGATGAACACATATTTCATTGTGAGGAGTTTGATGACCTTATTCTATATTGAAATGGAATCATTAGAATGTATCACTTTCAAGTTTCAAGTGTTTGATTGTGGTTTTAGTCTTTAGCTTTTAACCTGTAATTTTGTGTTTCATTTGCTTCTATGAGATATTATAGTCTCACTCGTAGTAATGTCCTCGTGGTCACAACTTTAACCTTAGATGTTGTGAGATTTTACCCCTCCATCATACAAGTTCCATTATCACCATTGAGAGCTTATTTTGATGCTCTTAATCTTACAAAAGATAAATGTCTTTACTCATGCTTTTCCATTGCACATAGAATAGGTAAAATTTAATAGTATGTTCCTTGTGTAAGTTGCACTAGACATGATAGTTAGTGCAACCTTCCCAAACCCATGGATTTTTCTTGAAGTGACCAAATTGGTGATTTTATATGCCAAACTAATCCCCAAATTGATAAATTGCCTCATAACGCCAAATCACTACTTTTGAAGGATAACCTACCTTTTGAATTCAATGATTTTCCTTTTAGCCTCTAAACTCAATAATTGGAAGTTCTTAAAGGTGAGTGCTTATGTAATGCTTAGTATCAGCCTTGTAAAGGTAGTAGGTAGCCTAGAAAATCCATTCTATCATCTTTACCCCCAGAGGTGATTTATTTTCAACAATGGGATGCATACATGTGATTTTTTTTGTACATCCACGGTTGTTTGGAGATATTCCAACCAACAAGTACCTTCATTGACAATCTAAGACCCATTCACGTTGATTTCAACTCAACAACATTGTGTTTTCAAACCCAAAATAATTCCACAATTCTCTATTGCATTTTTGGTGTCTCTGAGAAGCCATTATCAAACTTTTATCACAACTAATGTCTTCCCTATCTCTCTAGATTGATTGGGCATCCAAGAAAAGTGATCTCTCTCCTAGAGAAAGGGTGGAGTACCTATTGTAGTATAGGAGGATAATCATATTAGCATCCATATTGTTTTTCATCCCTATAACGTGCAACCCATTAAGAAAATCGATCTTATCTAGAAAAGTGCGTTGAAAATCTAATTTCCTTCTCATGTCTATGTTAGTGTGAGGTCTTCTATGGTCTATTTATTCTTTGATTTTATGAGTAGATCCATTTCATCCTTGTATCTCTCACAAAGTGAGAGTGTCATTGGTAGTTTTCTTATGAAAACATTTCAATTGTCAAACGAAATATGGTGGTATAATTATTTGTGTATTCGAGTATATGTAATGGGTGGATTGCTAAATGTTCCAATGGTTCTCATCCATTGTGAAATATTGTTGAATGAATTAGATTGTGAAATAAACTTTTAAGTTCTTTAATAAAAAGGTTGAAACACTAAAACAAAGAAAGATATTAGCATCAATTTTAGCACTAAATTGTAGTGCATTTTTTCTGGCACAATAGCTACAATAGCTAAGCCAAAGCTGAAGACAATGAAGAGAGATTTCAATAGCTCATCAGAGAATGAAAGCAATTTACATAATGATAGAGATAAAAATAAAAAATTTCTTCTGACCTTGATTAAATTGGAACACAACCATCGTATACATGCATTTTTTAGAGGAGATCATGGTCGAAACATGTTCTAGAGCCTGTTTTCTTATTACCTTTATAGTTCAGCCATGGAAATCAAATTTAGTGCAATGGAATCACCCAAGCAAATCTCACTGCAATATTTTTGTGCTTTTAGGTTTGCAGATGATGCCCATGAATTTCTTTTAAATGACATTCAAGATTTGCTTTAGGTAATCACCTTCTCAAGAAAGGCCTTAAAGTTTTTTTTCTTTGTATATTTTTCATTCGTGGTTCATCTCAAGATTCATTTTCCTAAAAGAAAATTATTTGTTGTAAGTTGAATTTTCCAATGTCTTACTACAAACAAGCCTAACATATTTGGAACTACCTAGAGCTCTTCTAGTTTCAAATACCATATATTCTTTTCATGTAGAAGGACTAGCTCCTCCATTCAAAATACAGAGGATATTTCCAATCAAAACAACCAAGATAAAACAATTAGTGGTTTAAAACATTATGGGGCCCACCATTAGCACTTGTGGGATATTTCTCATCATATTTTGCTTCAAGGTTTGGAAAAATTATCCATGGTGACAAATTTTTCTCATGAAACTACTGCCCAAATCTTTGGTGAAAACCATTTATTTGGAAGCATGGTTAGTCCATAAGATATTTATTTACATATGGATAATGGCTAGCATGAAAGTGTTAAAGCAATAAAACCAAATGAAATAATGGTCAAATCAATAGAAACTGAATTAGTTATTTCTTTGGATGCTCCACAGGTCAATGCATTACTTCCAGAAATTAGTAAATTAATTAGTGTGTAACTATTCTATAACTTTATCATTTTAGTTCAATAATCTAGAGGCATACAAATTATTCGAATATTTTTCTTCAAGTATTTAGTTTTTTTTCCTTGAAAATGTTTCTAATTTTTCAAATTTCAAATAGAAATAGGTAGTGGTATATTTTATAATAACTGTAGTTGAATTTCCATTTAAAACATCTAAGAAACTCTGCTTCTAAGGAAAAATTATCAAAGAGTGTGGTGATACAAATGTTGAAAATTTATCAACAAGTTGCTAAGATGGATGAGGCAAGTGATTTGAAGACTGATTGCATGTGGTTTGCACCATCAAATGCAAAAGTATCTTGGGATTCTTTAAAGGATTATTTGCAAAGGGTATGTTCACTACATTAACATTTCTGACCGATATAGTTGATGGAATTTGATTTTCTATGGCTTGATCCTCAACCACCAAAATTACTACCCTTTTAACTGTTGATTTCCACCCGTGAATTGATTACCTGAAAATTTTAAAATATTGAAAACTACCTTAAAATTTGGGCTCTTTTCCAAGCTATATTTATGTAGCTGCTAGGGTCTTTGCCACTTAGTTTCCTATCAAATCAGATTATGGTTCCAACAATAATCTCCATCCACAGATAAATATACCAATAGTGTGAATCATGGGAGGAATGAGATCCACAATTAATGATATTTGTTAGGATGCCATCAATAGTACTCTAGAAATATTCCATATGTTCAGTCATCTATTACAAAAACAATTCTTGTGTCTAGACTAAATGATATGTCAGCAATTTCACCAAAAATATCAATCTCTTGACATAGATTATAATTATTCTTAGCATCAAAGACATGTATAAAATATGCTAGCTCTGCCATTGCTAGAAAAGAGCCATATGATGAGAACCTTAATGACAATACTGCGCCAATGTATCCTTTCAAGGTTTCTACATATGAGCTTAGGTTTCTAATGTCCAAGACTCTATAGGTAGTATCCTAATTTCCTGTAGAAAAATATCTACCATTTGGATGCCATGTAGATGAAAATGAGTAGTCCAAATGCCATTTCAAACTAGAAATGACCTTCCCTGTTTGGTGATCCACAATTAATTCATCAGCATGATCTCGAAACATTACCACAAGTGTTTTATCTGGGCTAATAGAGGCAATATTTACAGTCCATTGAAAAGTATTACTATGGATGATATAGAGTGAAAAGTTTTGCATGTTAACATTTTCTTCTCACTACATTCTCCTCCATATTTATATTTAGAGTCCAAATATATAAATATTGAGTAATTTTATTCCTCCATATATAGGTTGTCAAAGACTGTGGACTTTGGAGTTAGAGAGCCATTTTCTATTGTCAAGATGGTTGATGGGAGGGATGTAGCACAATAGGAGCATTGTAAGAGTAGGTAAATTTGATTTGTATTTTTTATTCAAATTGACTTTGTATAGGTTTTTCTTTCCTGGAATGCTAATGTCATGTACTTATATTTTTTTTGGAATCCTTAGGTAGATCGTGTAATGTCCTGAATTTTTGACCTAGCACTTATGGGCATAAGCCCCATTGCTTATGATGTTGCTTTGAGGTTTTATTTTGTATATTGGGAATAATAACCCACTGCACCTCAGAATGATGATTTGTATGATATATTGCGCATAATCAGATTGCATATTTTTTATGTATATTATTTCATGTGTTAGGCATGGACTCTGCAACACATAATTGATGAGATGTTTGTGTTGAGCGCAATATCTGAGGCACATGAGTATTTGATGTTTTGTGTTGAGCGAGAAGCTCTTGAACACATGATTATTTAATATTTGCATTGAGCAAGAGGCTCTAGAGTGCATGAGTACTTTAAACATTTGTGTTGAGCAAGAGTCTCTAGAGCACATGAGTTATGAAACCTTTTTGTTGAGAAGGAAGCTCTGAAACACGTGAAAAGATAAGAATTACAAGTGTTGGGAATAATCCCTGGAGCATTCCAATTTGGTGTTGAGCATGATATCTGGAACATCATATCCTTGGACATTGTATCGGTAGGTGTATCCTACAAATACATGCTAGCATTAGTGTTGAGCGAGGAGATCTGGAATTGCACCAAGTTTGTAACTCTCTGTTTTGTAGCGTTGAGTATGGGCTATGGATAAACACTAGGAGTTACTGAAAAAATAATATGTTGAGTGAAAACGAATATGCTCAAACATTGATGTCATCTTATTTATTTTTAAGTGATTAAATGAAATTTTGAATTTCTGTATCTCATCAAGTACTGAAGAACTACCATGTTATACGAGGGAATCCAACATGCAAGGAAGTTTAGAGTTGCCTAACCTAGTTGACCTAATGCCTACCTAAAGGCCTTATTAAAGAAAGTGACTAAGCTAAAAGGAATGTGTCATATGATTAGGGATCATGCTATATGATACCTAAAGTTAAAATGTTAACAAATGGTATATATGTAAATATATAGTTTATACATGATATGTATAAAAGAGTAAGCATAGTAATAATAATAGTAACTATGAATAATAATGAAACTATCAACATATTATTATTACTACTAATGATAATTAAATATTAAATACCTACAAGAGTCAAAGTAGGAACTAGTGAGAGTTCCTAAGTTAAATTTAAATAAATACTAAAATTATCTAAATTAAGTAAAAAGGGTTATTTCAAGAAAACCAATGATTCTTGATTTAGCTTCCCTTTTTCCTAAAAAAATTGTTTATAAAAACCCAATCCAAAGAGAGTCTTGGGGATCTTTTGATTATTCCATAATTTTCTACCTGACTATTCTCAAGAGAGTTCTTGGAGAACATTTTTCGTAAGAGGAGAAGGAAACTGATATAGTACCTATTATCCCAGATAGGGAAGCCTTACCTTAGGATCTCTAAGCTACTTTCCTATTGGAACCAGCTCTAGGGGATCCAGATTGAGACCAGGAATGGTTCCGATTCATGGTTGGGTGGAACGCGGTAGCTCCCAAGTTATTTGGTTATCTGAACATAGGTCAAAACATTCTATGAACTTGTTAATGCTGGGTGTTTGAGCGTGCAAGGTTTCCAACCATTAAACTAGCTTCAACTTACAGGTATGAGTTTCCTTGATTTTCCCTATAATGTACAAAGGTTTTCTTATTTAATAAGGAGATTAAATTATAAAAGGTTAGATAGTATCTGTCTGCAATAGATAGGTTATTTTATTTAATCAAACATGATTTTCTAGTTAGGGAAATATAGATCTTATCCATGTTTGAAATGATATATTGTCTTCAATAAATTTATCAGTTTTCAGATATAGATCTTATCCATGATTGTAAGATATACTGGCTCCTATAGTTTATTAGTTTTCAAAACTATAGGAGAATTTTGTTTTTGTTATTTTTTGCATTAGTCTTTCATCATTTACATGTTAATTTCAGTCTTCTCTAAAGAGCATATTGGTTTTTATAAATATTCAGATTATTTAGGTTAGCTGGATTTATGATCACTGTCAAACTTATATACAAAAGTAAAACCAATTTTTTTATCTAATTAAACGTCTTCCACTACTGGAAGATTTCATATTGTCAGCAAGCTTATTAATTTTAACCATCAAAACTATTACATATAGTTGTAGCTTAAAACAGTATGCATAAAATAAAAATTAAATACCATTGCTGAAACTTAAACCATTATAACATAAACAAAACCCAAAGAATAATTTCCATTTTATAAAATTATCTACATAATATGCCAGCCATTGAGACCTATCAAGTTCCTGCCATAGGCATGATTATTATATCCAATACCTCTACTATCTACTACCAAGCTAAGAATAGACTTTATACATAATACAAGTCCACTAATGAACAACGTATCCATTTAAAGCATTTAGGATCGAATCCTGTTGGAATCTCTGCCAAAACAAAACCCACACACATGATATTGAACCAGCAACCCACGCAACTGAGGATCAAATCCTGTAGGCTCACCTTTTATTTACAAAATAATAACTATATCAAAAACATGCCAGGAATCGAATCCTATAGGATTCGATTTGCAAAAATCCCAACGCTGTAAATCCATACAAGTTTCCACATAAATCATATATAAACTATGCTAATAGAAATAAAATGCATAGAGTAATATCCATAAATTCATACACAAACTGCATATTCGCAAAGGGTCGAGCCGTATCTATCAAATCTCAATTAATAAACCCCAGCTCAAAAACCATAATCGCTACTCTGTCAAAGTTCCACATTAAAACAAACAATAGGAATATACACGCTGCATTTCAATATCAAGGTGCATGGACAAGAGTTAAACCCCACTATAATCAACATTAAAAATAAAACCCAAATCATTTAAATGCCAAAAGAATCCATTTAAAACCCTACTACCTACGCTATCACAACCATGGAATTTACAAATACGGAACAGTAAGCGAAGCTTATGACCATGACAATAATAAACCAAGGAATGTTTAATAAACCATATATCGCACCGTAATAAACATTTACAAGTAAACTACACACAAATTGTGATTCCAAAAGGGTGCCATTGTAAGCAATGGCACAACCATAGTTTAAACTCATCATTTAAAACAAAAAAGCAGAGCTTCCATTAACATATCAAACCATACGTTTAATTTACAAACATGAAAATGATTAAAGATCTGAGTCTCATCTTGACAGACATGGCTTGAAGGTGCAACACTCAAACCACCATCAAAATCATATTTACATATGGATCTATGGATTGCCATTAACACAGAAGAACCATACAGTCGAACCTATAACCAAATCTTTAGAACATTAAACCTTTCAAACATAGAGCTCAAATATCTACTAAATATTCACACGTAGAGGTAAGAAACCTAATTTATCACAGGTATTACCCGTGGAAGGGTATCATGGATAGTCTTGCAAACACCCATGACCTACGAATGGAATCCCCCTGTCACCTGCAATACAAAACAGATAACTATCCGGAGTATGCTAAAACCTACACCCGAAGCAAACCATAGTATAACGCTGCAAAACCAAGCAAAGAACATACCTTCAAAGTGTAGGGTGAGCCTGTTCCTCCATGCCGTGATGATCCCAGAGACCCAAACAGTGAAAACAACCCACATCAGCAACGAATGATTCCCAAACAATGACAAACCCATGGTTAGGGTTCATTTTTCCCCCATCCCAAGGAATATTAATTGAGCCACCTTGTCCACCACCAACGACGTAATGTTTACCCACATGCATATAGTCTAAACCCCAACAATTTGATTTTTTATTAATCCCCCCATCAAACCCCTCGTTGGCATAGTTAAGCCATGGTTTCATTGCATATGGAATATTCCATGAAGGGCTTACCATATAAACCATAATATTTACAAACTTTAATATATTTTTGGTTAAGTCTTATGACTTAAGCATATAACCTTAGGCATTAACACAATCCAAGCTATATGTTATAAATACATAACATAGGAACAAAATTTCTCACAATCCCAAGCCACCATAATAATGTCAACCAGATAGATGTGGGTGTGATAAACCCAATTTTGCGTAAACATTAACGTAAATGGTAGTAGTAGGAATAGTTAGTCCAGGACTTTAGTCCCTTTATATTCATTAGGCATAGGGTATTGTAGAGTGGATAGAATGCCATAGGATGTCAAGGGTAGCTGTCGTAGAAAGTTTTCGCCATCTAATGAACCTGCACCAATAAAGGAGAAGTTTGCATTAGTTCAACATGAACTAAGTAAACTCTGTAACAACAAATAGAACCAGTTACTTCTCCAAGTGGTCCCATAAGGGATACAAATCCTGCCACTCCACCCTTTGACAGTTAAAGATAAGTCATGACTTTCGATAAACAATGAACGAAACTTATAACCAAGAAGTAAGATATAATTGAATGAGCATGCACACATGCATGATAATTAGTAATCAATAAGTAGAGTAATCATTTAAACCAGTTCAAGTAAAATAAACATAGTACATAATTACATCAGTAACTACATAGGAAAACACCTATAAATGGTAAGGACAACTTGCGGCACTTTGAAATATAAAACAATGACCACCATATTCCTCAAAAGATGAATTAATGTCCAGAACATGTAGTAATTAACTAGCCTACATTTTTTTTTCAACTTTTGGGGACATTACAGATTGCTTATAATTGATGGATATGCATTCTTGGTTGCATCTTGTACTTTACAACAAGCTGCAAAAAGACAGGGTCAACCCACCATGCTAAATATGGTAAGTGCGTGGTTGAAATTAAAGCTATTGAAGACCTTGAGGTTAGTGTTTTTCTTTTTCTCTTCGATAAAACATAATTGTATTTGTTTTCCCACTATTAACTGTAGCCAATATTTGAGCTTGGAAGAGATTGGAGGAGTAGGGCCATTATTTCAATATGTTCTTGCAAATTTGAAGAGTACAGTTTGGAAGGAGCACCTTATTTTTAATTGGTCGAAGTCTTCTTTATTGTCAGTTATTGGTAGAAGTCATCTTAAGTGGTACAAATATTTGGGATAGATTAGCATGTTGAAGGATTCTTATATGTAAATAATGGATTCTTACATGGACGTACATTTCATATAAAACTTTAAGTGAGCTTTATTTTTAAGAATATTAGTAGAAGCATTGTTAGTATTTTGGGACATTGCTTTTGAGTTTATGAATTTTAATATATTAATGGATATGTATGTGGCCAACAACATGTTCCTCCCTTTAACTTCATTGGAATTCACACCATCCCTCATTTTCCAACCCCGGTTAATGGAATAATAGAATATTGATCATAGGAACACTAACTAGGTCTTCATGTGACTAGTATGGACCCTTCTATAATCCTTCATATACACAAACCATTCGAATGCAAAACATCATATTAGGAATTTTATCCGTCGCTCATGATGAGTCTGCATGTGATTGGTCATGGCCTTGCAAAGAACATTATAACAAGATAGGTGTGACATAAAAAAACAACCTTAATATAATGAAAAGTGCATTTAAATTCTTCAAGAATAGATATATGTTCATAAGGAAATAATGAAGATAAAAATGAAACTTGAGGACCAGCCTTCAACAAGAAGCCAGGCTGCCCTAATACATGGTTCATCTTCATTACTCTAGAAGGCTGAATTTTCCAAGGGGTTGTTGATGTCTTTCTCCTTTTGGGAAAAGGTCAAATCTATGGGGAATCCTTGTGGGGAGCAGGGAGCATCCTCCTTTGTTTTTTATAGGTGGTTCTCCTCTTTAATATTTGAATGCTAATATTTTATCATCAAACACAACTTCATAGATGGGGTGGGATGGTTTTGAAATAAAAATTCAATCATAGGCCTTGTGGAAGTCAATATTCAATAAATGGGCATCCTAGTTAGACTCCCTATCCCCCTCCATGGTTTCCCATGATGAGATCATTGTAACCAAGATAAAACCTTGCATAAAACATGTTTGTTCCCTCTGAACAATATTATGAACCTAGAGAGCTATTGCCTTGGCAAGGGACTTATAGGCCAGTCCTAGCAATTTAATGTGTCTCCACCTCCCTATGGAGTCTCTCTAAGAATACTTGGGAATCAACTTCATCAATGATTGCTTAAATTCCCGAGGAGAAGAATTTATATGCCAAGAAGAAAAATCATAGCCTACTATGTCCCACATCACCTTGTAGAACTCACAACACAACCCATTCATACTCGAGGACTTATAATTTTTAACTGAGAATGGGGTAGAAAAGAGCTCTTCCTTTGAGAAGTCATTGTCTAACCTATCCTAGTCCCCAATAGAGACCTTATGTAGAATCACCTTATATAAGGAATTTCTAATAATCATAATGGATTCTGGTAGAGAACAACGTGAAAAAATATCCTTGAAATGAAGTGGAAACATACCTTTGATCTAAGTGGGGTTCTCTTCAAGAGAATCATCAGATCTATGTTAAATATGAGCCTTGAAGACCTAGGAATGTTGCAAAATTGTGAAATGCTTGTTGTATTGGTGAATGGTCTAAGTATCTAATGGTGAATGGGGATTGGAATTGCTTCCTCCACTTGCTTGTTCCAATCTCATGGTTCAATTGCTACAATGGCTACAATTCTCTACCTTCTTGAGATATTTTCAATTTGTGAACATTAATTATGACTAATTCCACATCCAGTCCAATGGATAACTTACCATGACTCTAAACATCCCTAGATACTCCAACAGATGGTTCTTAAGAAGAAATATTGCTTCTAAATTCACTAATTGATTACCCTCATTATTAACTGGTTGTGAATATTAGTATGTGCTCCTTTGTGTAGTCTATTTTTTGTTGTAGATAAGTTACTGGAGGGTTTTATTTCATTCTCAAATTGCAGGTTTAGGCAAGAAGAGATACCAAAGATAATGACAAACACGAAAATAAACCAAAGAAACACAATTTTAAATTTTACCTTGCAGAAACCCTTACTGGAAAAACTATAGCACTAAATTTAGAAAAGTGCCTCAGTCTTCAATTATTCACTATCTACAGTATAAATTACAAAGAGGTTTACTATGAAGAAAAAATTTATTAGAGTATAGCTTCCAAATTGCTGCAATAGTATGTTTTCTTTTACTTTTCTCTGTTATCACCATTTTCTTTTCTTCCCTTTCATCGATATCTTCAAATATTCAAAAGTGCTTGAGAATGCAATCATTAGAACCCTAGAATACTTTCACAGGGCCTTTTAAAATATTCTACCATGGTGATTCCTCTTCCAAAAAAATAGAATAAGTTTTGATAGTGGTTCATTGATCTAGATAGTGGTTGGTAATATCCAACTGAGATAGTGTTGATGTGGCATTGGTTTGCCTCCTTTAGGGTGTAATGTCCCCAAAAATTGGAAATAAATTTTTTTTATAGGCTAGTGAAAACTACCTAGAAGGGATCATTAGTATTCGTGCGGAAACATAGATTCTCCTTGAACTTTCAACCTCTTCGGATTCAACCCACTGTCTTGTTAATCTCTTATCCATTCCGTGACTATTAGTTCATTTACTTCTTATGTCTTACTTATATTATTTAAAATGTCAATATATCTTAGTTATTACTGTCAGTGAATTAATGAGTTATATAGATCATTGTTTTTCTCCTGCAGATGTATACTTTTTTTATTGAATAAAAACTAACTTAACTTTAATGATGGTAACAAAGCGATGGAGTGGCGGGACTCGTTCTCCCATGAAGATATGAGAGGTAAGGTTATTCTTCATTATCCAAGATTACTTAGTTCATTCGAACTAAGGCACCTTATTCACTGATTCACAGGTTACTCTTACAACATCAGGATTATTTGTTACTTGACACCATTCAGTTCTTAGTTAAACTTCCCATTTTGCCTTGTTCTTTTGTTACTATTCCATTTTACGACTCAGGTATGCTCTACGTTTGCTAATTATCTTTATTCGTTAAATTAATGGATGCTATGAATTATCTTACTCTCCTTCCAATTTTAATTGTCTATCTCTTGTTTAGTTACTTACTCGTCTCTTGCTTCTATTTTTGCAGGTTTACCTTGATTATGAGCTTGTTAAATTACGCTTCTTCTTCCTATCGAGGGCATCATGGCATACTACATTTGCCATGATTCCTAAATGCTACAACCTAGACTTACAACTTAAGCTCATACACTACCTATATGAGCTAGTATAAAGGGAAAGTGATAACACTATAGGTTTGATGCTAAGGGAAAACATTATACTGTTATATGATAGTATTAAGGGCTGCGCATACCATAGGGTTGGGACTTGTTGGCAGGAAACAACCCTCTCAATTTTTTTCTACTTTGATTGAATAAAATTGATCAATCTCTTTTATAATTTGTCACAAAAATGATTTAAGAGTGCCTTCATAATCGTTGATTCTAAACATACTCTCAATTGAAAGGGATTTAATGATCAAAGTAAGTTTAGGGAATAATTTTAAATTCAAGCTGGTCATTTTACGAATCAATTATTCTAGCAGTTGTTAAAATGAAATTAATTTTCATGACTATTTTGAATGGTTTTATAAATTGATTCACTGCTTATCTTAATTATTTGATTAAGACTGCTTGAACTGGATTTCATTATTTTTCATTTTTGTTTTCTATTTTAGTTTCTTTTATTTTTATTTTTTGAAATTTTTATGATGATTAAGATATGACTTTCAATGACTAAGTTACATGTTTATATATATTTTCTTAGGGTTGAATAATTTATTTTATAACTCATTTTAACCCATAGTAAATATTCATATATAATAATCATATGTGAGTCATATTTTAATTTTTGTAAATAATAAATTTAGCATTGTAAATATGTTTGTTTTTTTAATTTTATCTTTGATGCCATTTCAAATTATCAAATGCAAAATTAAAAATGAAATTGATTACATTTTGAAACTTAGTTTTAATAGTTTTGGTTGATTGATCTTCGTTATGGTTGGAATAATGCTTTAAATCAACTTTTCCACATTATATGAATTGGTTATATCACTTCAAATCAGCGTGACTTGATCCCAATCAGAATCATTATGAACTAAGCTTCAAGAGATTTGATTTATGTTCTCATTGGTCTAGAATTTGATGATTTCATTGACTTCATAAAACTCTATGAACCATAATGTTTCATGAACACAAATTTTCCTATCGCTCCAACTATCAGTTCATCCAGTTTCTAGATATTAATTTAATCATGACAAAATTTAGAGCTAGAGATGAATGGATTTGACACGATTCTATACATTTTAACACCTATCGATTTCCATGCTATGAATTGATAACCCTATACTATATTTCGTATAAAGGAAATTTCAAAATGATATTTCATTTATGATTTTTTATAGCTTTAGGGTGATTCCATGAAGATGGGTAACACTTTTTGGCCAAATTTGGCGATGAAAACCTGATTTTTTACTCATGTGCTAGATAGAAGCCCTCAAAAC
>LPNX010599715.1:709185-726130 GCA_001517045.1 Pseudotsuga menziesii | reverse complement strand
GGGGTTTTGACTTACCCCGACACCCCTAAGACTATTTTGACCCATAGCTCCGCTTACAAATTTCCTACTAACCGCGGAGTTACCCCCTATGGAGTATGCGCTCCAACAGGTCCTCATCCTCATCAATTGTGAGGTTATAAAATTCAACTGCATTAGCTTATTGTGCCTTCCTATCAAGTTGATACTTCACTATTACTTTATCATCAAACACATTAGTATGGATCAACCTAATAGATGCATCCAAAGCAGGGAAAACCTCATTAATAGAAAATGTGAGCATAAAACTATCAAAAATACTATCCCAACTTACGGTACCATGGAGAAGCTCGACCTCTGCATACCAGTTCTTTGCTATAGGTTCCAGAGTGTGCACAAAACTATGTACCCATTCTTCATAAGGTACATGCTTCCATGCTTCATAACATTTCTCCAAATGTTCCTGAGGGCTATTCTGACCATTAAACTTGCTTCGCACCTCCTGAGGTTGATCCATGAATCTCAGGCGAAGAGACTTCTGACAAGCTTCCCAACTGTGAATATGTTGTTTATGGCCACTCCACCATCTAGTTGCCGTGGCTCTGAATGTTGAATCTAGAGTCTTCATTTTCTGTGAATCTGGTACTTGCTCTAAGAACTGTTCAATAAATTCTCCTGGATCTGTCAAACCATCAAAGGTAGGAAAAACTCATGTCTGGGTGCTAAGCCATCTGAGAGACTTGGTAATTCTTGCACACCGATGTCCATGTAGCTCATAGAGTCAATTCTGCCAATTCCCTAGACCTTCATCTGAGTCAAACATGCAGGATTTATCACACTGCCAATCCATTATACCTTCAGTAGTAGGGTCAACATAATCTTCTTCCTTCGCTATGATGTTGTAGATATGATCCAAAACATCCTGATCTTCATCTCTGACTGGCTCTGTATACCTTTCTCCTTGAGAAGGATCCAATGGTACTATGACTCTCAAACCCTTCCCTTCAAAAGTCATCTGTCTCTTTTTAAGCTTGATAACTGCATCACTGTTTATTGCCCACTCAATTCCTAGCAAGGCTGGATATGGGTTGCTATAATCAATTATCTCAATGATTTCGAAGTCTGCTAATGTACTGACTCCATCTATATCCACTGGTACACTAGGGAATCTTCCTAGGGGCATAATCCTCTACTGATTGGATAATCTCAACTGTATAGGGGACCATTCAAGGGTAGGTTTTCCCATTTTTTCCCATGTCTACTTAGTTAAGATATTTACTTCTAATCCCAGATCTAAAATGATATCCTTCATGTCATACTCTCCTACCTGAGTATGCAATATCATTTCTCTTCCAGTTCTTCTAACTCTACTAACAATTTTTTCCTTACCAGAGCCGTGGTGAGGTTCGCAAGACTGAATAACTTTCTATAATTCATGCAAAGAATTCTGATTTCTTAACATCTTGATACAACTTTGTAGAAATGAGGATAGTGTACTTACTTGATCCTGTGCAGCTTCTTAGAGTTGTGACTGTTGTCGATGCTGCTGCTGGGTTGCTACTAACGTTCCTGGATCGGCAAAGTATTTTCTAGCTTCCAGAAAGGTTTCTTTTTCTCTTCCAACATCAAAGGCTGGGACTTTCACTGGGGCCTTGCAAACCCAAGCTTCGTTAGGTTGTTTCTCCTTACTCTGCACTTGTGTCATAGTTGCACTCCTTGTAACAACTTAATAGCTGGGACCAGTCTCTGTTCTACAACAATCATCTGTACATTCAGACTACGTTTGTTGTTTCTTTCTTGGATCTTAGTTATCAACTATGGGATTTTCTCAATGACATGATCAACTGCTCTGCAATATTGACATGTCGTAGTTGGGTTCTGACAGTTCCAAGCTAGATGTCATGCCTGATTGCAGTTATAGCAAATAACCTGGCCTCGACCTCCGCCAGGCATACCAAGACCACAGCCTCTGAAACGACCTCGACCACCACGGTAACCATATCCATCATTTCCTTACGCATCAAGGTGGACCCTATAAGTATCATAGGTTCGCTCTCTCATGAGGTCAAAGCTACGACATTCATCTTCATTATGGCCTACTAACTTACAGAACTTGCAGTAGGGATTTTTAGGTACTTGGACATATCTTTGCAATAGGTAGCAATCTTCGGGTCAATGCTGGCCAGTTGTTCGACTGATCTCACAATATATAACAGTAGGGTTCAGTAGGTTTGGTGCATCAGTATTTAGATAGTTTCTTAATGCCGGACACTATTCTTTGTCACGGCCTTCTGTGCAACATCATATACACCACACATCTTCGCGAATGGATTTCCCCTTCTTCATGTCATGAATCTCTAAATCCATTTCCGCCAACTGCACTTGGATTTGAGCTATGCCACAATTATCTTCGAGAGGAGTTGTTTCAAGCTTCATGGCAATCTCCAAAGCCTCTTGCTGATCAGCAACCTTCTGTTACATGAGTGGAGTTCTAATGTGAGGTAATAATGCCACAATAGGTTCACTCTCTCCTTATGTTGTTCTGGTCCAATCGTGAAGCTAACTTGATCTAGCATAACTTTGAACCTCTAATCAAAGTCCCACACTGATTCACCTCGTCTCTACTGAATCTCTTTCAATTCAGTTATGCACTGTGATTCTGATTTAGGCTTCTTAAACTCTTTGATCAGTGCTACTTTAATGTCAGCCAAGACATGGTTCTGAGTACTGGAAAACTTCATAAACCAATTCAAAGCTCGGTCTCTGAAAGAAGTAACTAGCTGTGCTCTTATGACATCATGGTCCATAATGTTCTTAGCAGTCCACACTGCTTCGCATAAAAACAAAAACTATTCTAGATCCTCTGATCCAGTCCCTTTAAATACTGGTAATTTGATGTCATCATTCACATGGGCGATCTTAGATCTAGGGGGGGGAGGGGGAGGATGAGGAGAACTTGCTGGGGTATACTGACCTGCGATAGGGATACTCGGGCTAGGGTTACTTTCAAACTGCGACAGGTTCTCGGGGATAATAGGTCTTCGCTGTGGGGTTATCGGAGGGTTTCTAACAAAAGGGGTTTCTACGGACTCAGATTCTTCTGGACTTAAACAAGTATACTCAGTATTCTAGCCAAGGATATAAGATTCAAGATTTCTCTTGTATCTTTTATCGCTTCGCAGAAAACCACTTTGCTCGTCGAAGTCACTTTCACTTCCAATAATAGGTTAGCAATAATAGATCTAACAATCTGATTCTATAAGCAATATGCCTTTTTCAGCCAATAGCATTTTAATATTCAAACTAAATGAATTCAAGTACTTACCCCATGGTCTTTTGAAAATTTTTCGTTCAACTTCGCTGAAGGAAGTACTTGTGTCGATGGTGACCTCCGTCACAAATGCTTCACGGGTTCGCGCTGTCCCGAAATATACATCTCGCGAGATCGCGTTGTTCACCCTTTTCAATATAGTAATTCTTGCTGGGGTCCAGTTAGGAAACTGAGCTTCTTGGAAGTTCGTCCTTCTCTCTCTCAACCTTTGTAAAAAGTCATCCGAGCTACGATGAGGATCCTTATTTTCTTGCTCTGCAAACTTCAAATAGGTATCCTCAATCCAGTCACCGATTTCCTTTACGGAGGGTCTCCAGAACATAGCCCTCTAGGTATGACATAGATCCCTCTTGAGCAGATACTGAGTTCAACTGACAACGAAACCAATTTGTTGGGCTATAGGGTAGACCCGAGTTTATACCATTCACTTCGCACCAACAAAAGACCCACAGTGTTGGCCCTTTCGGCAACAACCTACGAACAGGTTACAGTCTCACCCGAAACATCTATGGGGTGCTGCAGAACCAGGTTTCTGCAAGCAGAAGAGGGATATTATTGTACCTTTAGCCTTTAACAAATTATAATCATACAAAACAGAGCTTCAACAATCACTTATATAACTTCGCGGTTAGATAAAAATATAGTTGCTTTCTTAACCCTTAACTGGGAATTCACAGCGAAGTTATATCTTTACAGCTTATCTTACTTTATTCTTTATCTACTTAACAGATGCATAAAAGAACATAATAGAAACCACACAAAATAACCACAACACAAGATATAACGTGGTTCACCCCCAGTGTAGGGCTACGTCCACATAACTGTGTTTTATTCAACTCTTTACAAAAACCACAGTTCTGATCTGCGCACTCAGCTACAGATCCCTTCAATTCCTCAAAGCCGCACACACAGCTGCAGGCCTCTGCGCACACAGCTGCAGATCTTCCTAAGAACCAAAAACCCTCTGCGCACACAGCTATAGAGGTCATCCATACACATAGCTAGGACTTAACCTTCTTACAAAAATCCTTAGACAGCTCTCAGCTTCGCATTACATTAGCATCATAAGATAATCGTCAAATTCCTAACATCACTTCTTTACATAAGTGCCTATTTATATAGTGCACTATTACAAAACCATGAACTTAAACCATGGGCACCCCAAAACCCTAAATCCTGGACTTAAATGATGTGTTAATTACAAAAAGAGGGCTTTGACTCAACCTCGACACCCCTAGGACTATTTTGAGTCACAACTCCGCTTGCAAGCTTCCACAAAAACTGCGGAGTTACCAAAATTAAGGACCATTAAGGTCAGAGCCCCAACAACAATCCATAGAATCCCATTCAATGGAACAAAAGGAAATCCTGGATAAATAATGGAAAGAGCATATGGTCACACAAAACCAATGGATATCATTCTATGAATGGTATAAATTTAGTCCAGACAAAGCCATAGATTCTAAAATGAATATGGTCAAAACTGGAAAAACCCAGTCTCTAGAAGAAAGACAACCTGAAAAAAGGAAATATGGCCATAAATGGGAGTTGTCCAAAGGAGGAGAAACATATACTGCAACATCTTTTCCTCCAATCAAGCCCATTACCGAACGAAATAGGAGGCTAGTGTCCCATAGTCACATATGAGGAAAGTGACCCAATGCCACCTCAGTCACGTTCCTTTGACTACGTTGAAGTGTCATGACCTCCAACAGGAGAACCCTTTAGATACTCTGCAAGACACTTGGACAAGAAACTACGTCTTCTACATAATGATGTTAGTAACCAGTTCCTTTAACCAATTAATTTAGGAATGAGGAAGACATACCAAGTAAAAAAAGTGATTATGGATGCAGATGTAAATGATACCAAGTCAATGTAATCAAATAAAGATACATGGAATTAGAAGCAAGGTCATTCAATAGCATGTTAGCAAACCAAAGATCATTAACTGTGTAACCACATACCATTCAATATGAGTGTAATAACAATAGTAATTAATCAACCAATTTATTCCAATGACAAGTAAAGGATAGGTACAATGGCAGTAGCATGATAGTATGACAGTATAACTGTCCCTTTCATGGCATTTAAATTAGCATTCATGTAACCAATAGAGTGTATGCGACATATAATTTATGCAATCAATGCAATAACACTACTTGAACCTTTCATCACCAATCCTAGCAGTGTATGAAAACCATCAAAAGGAAGTTTTAGACTTGTATAACAGAAGTATGTTAACCCTTGAAATATGTGTAACAAACATGGTCTAAGCATATAATGTAAACAATAAACTTTAATTGTCAACCGTTTCTTTATGACTATTAAAAAGAATAACTTTCCGACTGTATGTAAATGCATTTTCATGCCTCTTTTATCTTAAAAATGGCATTCCTTTAAAATAGTAACAAATTGTAATTAATGATCAACTTGTTTGTTGTTTTTGTGTAGGTGTTATGGCATGAAGGAGAGGAATGTCCAAGTGTTTCCATTATGCAAATTGCACACCATAATAGCAGTAAAGAGGAGGCTAAATAGAAGGTTGTTACAGCTTATAAGGGAGGTAAGGAAAAATTTCCGAGACCCTAGAAAGTAAAGGTGAGGATATGGGTTTCCTTTAGGAAGGGAAGCAAGGGTTTGGTAGAGAAATGAATCAGGGGGTTATCTTCACAAATTTGTTCTACTAGATATGCTACAACCCCACACATTGAGTATATTAAAGGTCTGATAAAGATGTCATAGGATAATATCATCAAGAACATTCAATACTATATCAACTCCATACTCATGATATATATGTAGAAGAAGCCCTTAGAGAAGTAATGATAGAGATCAAGCAATTCCTAACCATCACTGGTTAAATCAATAAAATGACTAAAAATATTTGGGTAAAGCAAAACCTAAGGAAAAAACTAGATATATCTAGACTACCTCTAAATTTCCGATCTCAGGAAATGTTTTTTTGGTTCCTTCCATTGGAACAATAGCAACCAAAAAAGAAAGAAAGAATAGGAGCAAGGTTGAGATTGGACGAGAGACAAATTGACCCCAAGAATCTTGGGCAATGGCAGTCCAATCAATCCTTCCCACAACTAAGGCTAAAAATTCCCAAGTAAGACAACCCATGAAAGGAATCCATACCATATGCATAGACCTCCAGCTCCAGATCTAGAAGATGGAATGAATATTAACCAAATTCCATGGTCATCAAAAGTTCTATGATGGAACTTGAATGGATCTAGTACTCATCAGATAGAACATATGATACACAAAATGGTTACTGTCTATAGAGCTTATGTAGCCAATGGAAAAGATCCTACTTCTTGTATATTGATAATATCAGTGTTTACAGGAGCCCTACAAAAACAATGGCAAAGTACAATGACAATGGAAGCATGGAACAAATGGGAACAAACAAAAATAAAAATGCATAGGGACTTGAAAAGTCTAACCTAATAGGTTGCATCACTGCAGAAATAATAAAATATTGGGGAGGAATAACATAAAATATGAAATCTAAAAACACCCAATTCCTAGTAAATATGAAAAGCCTCCTAGATTTTGAACAGTTTCACCGAGATTGGGTAATCAGAATACAAGATGTAGAAAATGGAGATAGCGAAGTTTGGAAGGAAAATACATTTCTGCATTGCCAAAAAAAATCCAAGGATTTTTCACAAGTTCTTTAAGAAAACAATCCTTGACAGAGTACAGTTGGTATGAATACTATGACATAATACTCAGTTGTATAAGAGATAATCTCAACCACCACAAGCGAGGAAGGAAAATACTCAGCTTTTTCAACAGCACCAAAATAATGTTTGTATTGACATGACAATGGAAAATGAGGAATCCAGGATGTTAGATTACACATTTTTCGTAGTTAGAACACCATTTTAGCTCCTTCCAGAACTGGTTGAAAGGGTAGCTAATATGTTCAACTATTTATTTTCACAAATGGGGGGCCCTCAATAGAAAATTATCACCCTCAAGGACCTTGAAAAGGATGAATTCAAACCAAAGTAGTTGTTGAACAAGTACAACATCAATTGTAGATACTCTAACTGCATCTCATGTTGATGAGGATGTGAAATACTCTAATTGCATTTCCATGAGACTTCTAGTTGTCATTGGAGGGGAGGTGTGATGCCTTGATGAAGGATGATTCTGATATTGATTCCAGACTTGCAGTTGATGGGAGTATGGTAACTTCTTATAAACTAATTTAGGGCTTGTAAATGGGAGTATTGTAACTGCATATGGCTTGTAACTACCTATAAACTAATTTAGAAGTTAGAAAGACACTAAATACTACAGCATTCTGCATATAAATTATGGCATTAACATTTTTTATAGAATGCCCCAATTTCCTTATTAGTTGTCTCTTTATAAGGTCCTTTAGATAAAATTTCCTTCAAATGGACTTTCCAATCCTCTAACTTATGTTTCTATGGTAGACATGCATGTATTTTTCTTCTTGTGTTTTTCAAATGTATGTACAACCTTCTTCAAATTATTCTCATATCTAACAGAGATGCAAAGTAAATATAAATACAAAAGATATGTTTCCACTAATGAAAGGTCTACACCTCATTGGCAACCACTATGAACTCCTAGAATCTATCAACTAGTGTCATCTAAACAGATGAGAGAATAAAAAAAGAAGTTGGAAGAGTGCCATGGAAGTGCAAAGAGGCAATCGAGGTAGATGAAATACCTATCCTATCATTTGAGGGAAATCTCTATCATAAGGGAATAATAAATATATCTACAACATTGATAAGGTGATTCTTTGGAAATCTAATACATGTTCCTGTTAGCAACCATTTGTGCTACGAGGTAAGCTATGTCATCTCAAAGTCCTTGAAAAGGAGCTATTAGATACTACAGACTTTTGAGTATCAATAAATCTTGACTGTTTCCTTTTCCCTACCAAGGCGACAAGGTGGTGGCAGTTAAAGTGATATAGTAGAACACATCAGCCATTATACTATCATTATTCAATAGGTAGTGTCTCCAGATGAAAAATTCTCTAACAAATAAGCTACACGTTTCAGAATCTCATATCTAAGGAAGGAATGTTGAAAGAAGCAATATCAAGTTTCTCCGATATCATAATACACTGGACATCTGAATATGAAGTTCTATGTTATCTCTACCTCCAGGCTCCAGTGAGAAAAGTTTGCATTTTCCTTGATCACATAAAATTTATCACTCTAACTCCACTCTCACCCAGTTAATACAAACTCTCAGTTGTCCTAGGATGTAATCCAGACCATGAGATCGATTGTTAGATGTATTTAAAAGTATAATACTAAAGCATTGGTCCAAAATACTCTAAAATGAATCATATTGTAGGTTTAATAATGGCATTACAAAGTAATATTTTGGATGAGATATCCTGAAGAACTACTGAAAGCATTTTCTCTCTAGTATTGCTAGGAATACACATATTTTGACTAAGCATGGTCGGGTACATGTTGATGTCGTGACTTTTTCCTCAAGGAAATGTTAACTTTTCCACACAACTGAATAATAATAAAATTGACCCTTATATATTTACGAAATGTTATGCATCCCAGAGGTGGATCAAGGTGAGAAGAGATGAACTAATCTTCTAGGTGAAAGGAAAGGCACCAAACCTTTTCTTGAGAATTTTAGATTGCGTTCTCTACAGATCATGCTCCAATGATAAATCAATCATGTTAATGCATATGATTTATTACAGAGAGAATTCCTCGATTCTGCATCCAACCTAAGTTTATTACTCATCGCTTACTCCTTGCAAGCTTATTTAGGTTTGTCTCCTTTCTTCACGAGATCCATGATATGGACAATTTAACAGAGTGGAAGAGATATCCCATACTAGGTACTTCATTCCTCAGAGGACATTGCCTCCATGGATCTCCCAAACAAAAGACAATGTTGGTTCTTGAAGGCTTCTTCACTCCTTCAAATCCATAGGCATATCTCTTCCACTCTATTAAACCCTCTCCATACAATATGACCACTAATATCTCAGAAGAAACCTATTAAAAATCATTAATGACCACTAAAGTCTTAGAAGAAACCTATTAAAACCCATTAATGGAAAGGAACAAGGTGCATATTGAACCCTCTCACACTTTACCCACTTACCCAACTATTCATGATTCATTAGTTTATTTAAAATCCCTTTAAGAAACTCCTTTCGGTGCGACATAACTTACTCCTAAATTATGTAACTTTGCTATTTATTTTATCATTAGAACTATTACTTCAAGTATATGAAAATTTTAGTTAATTCCTATGCCCAATGGCTTCATAAGAATGCATAACTACAACCATCTCTGTATCAAAATGTCACGGGAATGCACCTCGAAGATTTTAATTAATAATGTCCTCTAGGAATAATCAAGCCTATCATAAATGTCAAACAAATGAAACCACATATTGAGAGCAAGAACGAGAATTATTACACTAGAGGAGATGAAATGGTGAAGTAATTCAAAGCATTGGATCCATAGTGCATAGGCATTTGTCTTCCCTTTGCAAGGTCAGCTCAATTTCCAAAACATGGATTTGGAAATTCTTGCAAGGTAAAACCTCACCAAAAGAGAACTCTAGTCTCTCTATAATGCACACATTATAGATCCTCAAAGTTATTGCATACTAATGAGATCCTATGCATACATTACAGATACACATATGTAGAACCTTGAAGGTATTTCATACTAATGAGATCCTATGCATACATTACAGATACACATATGTAGAACCTTGAAGGTATTGCATACTAATGAAATCCTATGTATTGAGGACAAATATTTACTTGGAAAAATACAACATCGTCAATAGTCAGAGCTTCATTAGATCCAACGCCAATATCCTCCTCTCCGATGGAGGTCAAATAAAAAGAAATCCTACCTTGTCTCTGTGCCTCATAAAATATGGTATCCATAACTCGAACACTCACCATGTCACTGTATATTTTTAGTACAAATTCTTTGTCAACCTGTTTATAGAAAACGAACCATTATGAACTGGCCAACAACCAAGACCAAAGATATCAACATCGAAATCATCATCGACAACCATTTTCAAGAACTAAGGGTGAGATAGATTTGCTATAGATTATAATGTTTCATGGAAGAAAACCTCTTCCAGGTTAGTCTCTGAGATATAAATACCATGGTCGTCTAAAAATTTGTAACATGAAGCTTCTTTGTACAATGTTTCTGCTAAAAACTTCATCTGGTATGCATATCTCACTTCCCTTGTTCCAGTATCGTCAAACTAGCCGATCACAATAAAAAAATGAAAGAAGTAAAAATTAGAAACAAACAAACTAAACATAAACATAAATATGTAGATCCAGTAAAGTAAGCTAGGCTTTCAAGCCTGTTCAATATAATATCTAGGAGAAGAAATTGAAACAATATCATACTTGTGTGTTATCCTTAGCCGGCTGTCTAAATGTTTCACTGTTAAGTTGTTTTCCTGATGCAGTATATAACAACCTATGCTTGTTGGACATTGTGATAGCAGGACACATAGACAAGGATTCCTAGTTACTAGATGGCCTGGATATATCAGTAAGACCATGTTTAATAGAATCACAAATAGATGGCCTTGTTGTAACCTACAATTAGGTTGGCAAAACCCAGTTCAGCCGAGTAGCAGATCTTCTGAGATGTAACTGGGAAGCTCTCATGGTGGAATGAATTCAAATTGAACTCCCCTAAACTACAGAAGAAGGAGGATTTTGAAGGTATTTCTATCATTGAAGTAAGGACCATTTTATAAGGTATGTCATGCCTTCTCATGCTTATGATACATGCTTCCCATTGCTACATACCCTTGGAAGCATGTACATTGCTACATTTGGGCAGATAGTCTAGTTACTGGAAAGGCTGTGGAACAATGTACATTTGCTACATTTGGGCATACAGTTAAGTGAAATCATATGAGAGAGATTCAATGGATCCTACTCCATTCCTAACACAACATCCATTTATTTACTGAAGGGTGCAATTGAAACTTATTAATGGAAGGCATGGATGGATTGTATTTTTCTTTGGTAGTGCATAACAATAGCACTATGAGATCTTTAATGGTAGACATGATTGACATGGTTGGTAGCTATTTTTATTGGTAAACAATAAATATCTAACATTGTAACATTTATGGTACATAGGTTTGTTTTGAACTGGACATACATCCAATGCTTCTGAGGTAACTTCTTTAATTTTCAAGTATGATCTAAAATATTTTGCTAGTAATGTGAATTCCCATGGGCCAGTCAAATTGCAATTTGAACAACAAAATTTGCAAATTCGAAAATAACTTGAAATTAAATGATGTGAATGGTTTAGTTATTATCGTTCAACCTCTCCTCTCGAAGAGATATCCCATACTAGGTGCTTCATACCTCAGAGGACATTGCCTCCATGGATCTCCCAAACAAAAGACAGTGTTGGTTATTGAAGGCTTCTTCACTCCTTCAAATCCATAGGAATTTCTATTGAGCATTTCACTGAATTGAGATACTCTTTGTATGCCCATCATCACCTTCTCTCTTCAAAAGGAAGATCAATACGACAACCAAAGAGGGCATATACAAACACTTTATTCAGGGTACTTGTATACCCTCCTCATCCCTCTTGGTTCTAAGATGGACTTCTATCCTTAGAATTTTTTATAGCTAATAGGAAACCTCATTATCCATCCCAATTAAATTCAAACACCATTGATCGCGTGCCCTCAAGATCCTCCTCAGCTAGTGGAGGGTATGTTCTCAATGGTCATCAATTACATATAGAGTCCCATCACTGCATCCCATGAATGGGTAGGATATTTCAAAGATGTCATGTACATAAGGTCGAGATGTAGGAGCACCTTTGTAACACCCCGGTTTTGACCCCATTGCACTAGATGTATATGATGTATATATATTGTAATGATCACGGTGTGGAGCTAAAGGCCAAGGCCCCACCATTGATCGGTAATGCTAGGTTTTGGATTTAAATTGTCACCGATGGTATATCAGGGCATGCGGCATATATAATGTTGGTCGTCATGTAAATACGCATCTATAATAAAAATGAACACAACCAGCTACGGTTGCGGAAACTAAATCGAAAGGGGAATGATTTTCCCAAGGATAAGGATGTGGGGGAATTTGTCAACATTAGCCAAAGGGGGAAAAACCCATGTTCCTTTTCCCCTTGTCTTATTCCAACCACCTTCATTAAGAATTTATGTTAGCAGCTGGGAGGAGTTATGGAAGTTATTGTTTTGGGGTGTGGGGCGCCAGGACTGTCAGTCCTAGCTTACACCCTTCATTGAATTCATTCTCATCCTTCACGCAGACTCTTTTTCCTCCCCACGAGTTGCAAAACGCTGAAGACTGGCAATTCGTGTCCTCCCCATTGCGGTTCATCCTCACGCACAGGATCTTGGTGGTTGGTTCTCCCGCGGACATTTTCCTTGGCTCCACGAGTTTCCTGAACACTCACGCATGCCCAATTTCATGTCCTCTCTGTGCTCTGTTCATTTTCCCACCATTTCCAGTCCGTTATTTCTTTCCACGCACAGGAATTTCCTGGTTTTAACCCACGCCGTTCCCTCCACGGATTTGTGAATGATGTGGCTGAATCCTTTCCCCATGGGTCGAAATTGTGGGTTCTGTGTTGATTGTTACTCACGCCCAGGTCGGAAGTCTGTAAATATGTTTCCAATGTGGTCTGTGTGAGTCTTTTCGTGGTTCAATTCCCTTGGACGGACTGTTGATTTTCCCCTGCTGTAAGTGTGTTTGATGCTACATTTGGGGAATTCGTTGTATGTTGCTTGAGATTCGTTTTCCCTGTTTAAGTTGTGACAGTTAAATGAGTTTCCTGAGTGCAATGGTTGGTCTTCGGACTGTGAGAGGGGCAAGGATGTTGGCTTAGTTTTTCTTGATAAACCTGGTGGCTGGAACCACACAAGCAGAGCTAGAGGGCTGGCCTTCTTCTCCATCACCCCTGAATAGCACTGGAAGGGAATGCAAGGCCTGAGGGAATGTGTAGCAGATAAGGGACTAATTCCTTGTGTTGGGTGTGGATGGGTTTCTTAGAGGTCAGGATAGTTCTGGTGTAGATGTCCTTGGCTCTATAATGAGCTCACCAGCTTAGCAATTTTCCATCTCCAACTCCTTAATGGCCTAATAAACCCAACTCTGTTGGCTTGGCTGTGTGTTTTGTACATCACTGGCTATGTGTAAGCCTGGTTTTCCCTTATTCCTTGGAGAATCATTCCCAGCTCGGGGGTGGCAGCGCTGCTGAGAGATTAAGGATCATGATGGCCTATGGTTGGGTGGAACGTTGTAGCGACGTAGCTGGTTGCAGATCGAGTTCATCATAAGATAAGCGATATTGTGTATTTTACCTCTACAATTCTATCTTTTCTATTAATGATATGATGAACATGATAAATGCATGCATGACTGAATGTTGTTGGTTTCCACTGTGTATGATGAGTAATTGCATATGTGCATGTTTTTAGCTCAAAGTCTTTGTTAGGCATTCTGTTTCAGCAATTTTCATGTATGCGTATGTTCATGGGGCTCTTAGCCTGGTCTGATAAAGCTTGAAGTCGCGTCCTCTTCATCGGTCGGAGGCATGGGGACGTGACAACCTTTCAATGTCCCATAGTTATTTAGACAACATTTTACTCTATGCCAAGTTTCATGAGGATTTATAGCTACCTATTTTCAACACCAAACCACATATGCTTGAATTTCGATGACTCTTCCGTTAAGTCAAGGAGAGGATAAATTTTATCTTCACCACATGTTTGAACTACAATGGTTCCATTCGGCCCTTTATGGGTACTTTTTAGGATGTGCTCTCCACACAGGACCTCATATTCCTCACCAACATGCATGATAACCTCAAGACAACACTCCAACCTATCAAGAGGTATCACAAGGTCTCAATTTTTGGATGTGACAGATATATATCTATCAAAGCTTGTGGATCAAGAGATGTCATTTGCTTCATTCGAGACTCTAATATAGGGTATCAATTTTGGATTTCGACGTTCATTTCAAATTTATGTGGATTTGAATTCTAAGGCCCGAATTCCCTTCTTTGAAATGTCTTCATTGTTGTATGCTACCCAATCCTCAAGATTCAAAATTCCCTATGACGGTAAACCTTTCCTTGACCTATATCTAGTGATCCTCTCTCTATGGGATATCATTTCTTTTAGATATTTCAATACCCTCACTGCCTCTAGAGACATCAACCCATGATCAAATTAAGATGCACATTGCCTCCACAAGATAGACGTAATTGTTAGTTTACCTGGTTCCTCCAATTTTGTTCTCCATTTCTTTTTTCCTTCTAGAATTTGAGTTGTTTGCTTGGCTTCTACTAGAGGAAGTTTGCACTTGTGTGAGGGAGATATTCATGCAAGTATGGTGAATTAATTATGAATACATAAAGGAGACAAGGCACATTAATGAGATAGAGAAGAGAAGTCTATCGCCAGCGTAACTTGCAATGAGTATTAGTAGTAAATATTGTTGTGTTATAGTTGTTATTTGTGGTGTTTTGGATGAGTTAGAGTGTGAAGTTTTTTTTTATGTGGGCACATTGTGTGTTACATCAGTTGTTTCCATCCATTCAATATTAGTAGAGGGATTCTTCTAAACAATAAGCAAAGGTAGCAGAGTTATTCCACTAGTGTGTGATGTTATAGTTTTTGAGTTAAAAATTCCATTAACCACCTAGAAAATAGGTTTTTTAACATAGGGAATAATCTGTAGTTTTACAAGTTGAGAACACCCTTTAGAGCCTACACATTACATTAATACATTGATATTATTTGTCAGGATTCCACTTTGATTTGACTAGTTTGGCCAGGTAGATGATATCGTGATATCATAAATAATTAGATCAAAATCATATACAAATTGGGAAACCTCAGTATCAAATACCTTTGGAGCACACAATAAAATATATAAGGCCATTGGAAGTTGGAACCAATCAACCTATTTTCAATAATTCCCCACCCACCCCCCAAGGTCCAGAAGACTATGTTAGTTCAAGCTGGGATAGACCTCTGAACAAGTGAACTTTTCCAACCCTAACCTTGAGTGAACTTGACTGTATGTAATTTTTTCAATCTCATGATAAGGGAAAAAAATTTCCAATTGGAAGGAAAAATACAATGAAACAAATGACGTGTTTATTACAGTAAGACCATGTTATTTATTTTTTTCACAACAAACATATTCCTCAATTTTAACAACATAGTTAATGCATAAAAGGTGGATATCCTTACTTACCTTACTGAAAATTCCCAATATTGCATCAACATAACTAACTGAAATAATCGAATAGAGATTGATGGCATCTCTTTCAATTCCTGGAATCTCCTTCACATTGAGGTATACATAGAGATCTCCAATAGGGTCCCTACATCAGTCTATAATTATAACAAAATCTATAACCTTATCAGTATGATAGAATCTAATAGAAAGGATATGCTAAAATATTTTATAATTAAACAAATTTTCTCTCTCATTGGAAGCTCTAAGACAAATAAATGTGTGACATCAAAATTTAAACATAATATGAACATACAAAAGTACTGTAAAGAACTAACTGACAGAGAGAAAAGAAAGTGACTGCTAGTGCTAAAGAGAGTATAGTTTTAGTATTTACCATTGAATATTATCATAGAACAATAGCTTTTGTAGAAATTCAGGCCTGCAGTAGATTAATTTTACCCACAACAATTAACAATTGATCATGCAAAATTATTAACAATGGAGACTGAATATGGAGCTGTAACACAAAATTATATTAACTGAGTGTACAATAGCCAACCCTGTAATAACATAGGCTGCTGAATATATAGAATACATGAGAAAATCGAATGCATAAGGAAGCATCCAAATCTAGCATAAAGTAGGCATACCCAAAATAGGCAAATCCCCCATAGGTGTAAAATGCTGATCCCAAATCTATCAAGGACCCCACGAATTAGCAAGGGCGCATGGGAAAGATAAAGAGTGGTCAAATGTCTGCTCATACATGATTTTGCATGGAGGAAAGAGTGGAGGAGGAAGAGGCAACAAAGCTAATCCACCTCACCTAGTCTTGCTTTCCTATGTGCCTTAAAACACTGAAAAAGCAGGGAATAAAGCAGAAAAATTAGATGGGCGCCTAGGAGGCCAGGAATAAAGCATATTTGATTCCTAAGGATTTCCCAAGTGCTCCATGAGTCAATAATCGCAAGTTTGACCTCTATGGATAGGCAATTAGCAACTTGCACATGGTGGGACTCATGGACTAGGCAAATAAGACGAAATAAATGAAATAATGTCTAAGTGGGTAAATACTATGGGTTGATTATTCTAACACCCCCCCTTAAGCCTGACTTTATGAGTAATAAATCAAAAATATAGGGCCTAGAAACAAGGCTTAGTCACCCTTTACATACTGCAATGTCCATACAACCAAGGAAAGAGGCAAAACCAACTTGGGAAAATCCTCCCTTAAACATGGACTATAAAACAAAATTGTAGAATCTTGTCTCCACTCATGCTTTGACAGCATGATCAGCAATCCCCAGCAGTGATTTGAGATTCCTGAAGGTCTTCTCAAA
>LPNX010599715.1:595455-707416 GCA_001517045.1 Pseudotsuga menziesii | reverse complement strand
GGTCATCTGGTACACTGATAGAAGGTTGGAGGTGAGACCAGGGACATACAGCACATTGTTGAAGTTACCATGATCAAGATCTATCCTTCCTTTGCCTTTGATTTTAGTGAGAGAGTCATCTCTCAGTACAATAGATGTTCCTTTCGACTTGTCCAGTGAGGATAAGGCCTCCTTAGTCGAAACCATGTTTCTTGAAGCTCCAGAATCTATGATAAAACTGGGTGAGCTTGATGTGCCAGCAACTAGAGCATGAACTCTCTCTCTATCATCAGAACTTGATCCTCCTTCTCTCTTCTTTGAGCCTTCTGGAAGGGAGATACCATTCTTCTCCAACAGTTGAGTTAACATATCTATCTTCTTTTTCATACAAGAGCTTTCGGTATGATTTCCCTTATTGCAGTATGAGCACTTGTTCATATCACCTTTGTTTTTCTTCTTCTGGGTATTTTTCTTGGGACCTTGTTGATCCTCTGGAGACTGCTTCTTGTCTCTTCCTTTCTCAGGTGGATTTTTAGCTTTCTTCTTGCTTTTTGAATCCACCTTCAAATCTCCAGCAACCAGAGCTTGGTCTTTGGAAGGTTTGATGGTGCCCATCATCACCAGCTTGTCTTGTTCCTGTGTGAGAGATTCCATGAAATCTGCAAGGCTAGGCATATTCCAGGTTCGAGCTGTGAGTTTTGTGGCATAGAAGGTTGAAACAAAGACTGAGTAATCAGTCCCTAGCTTCGAGAGGATGGAAAATACGAGCTGCTCATCTTTCTTTTCAATACCACACTATTTCAGCTGCAAAACTAGTGCTTTGAACTTGGAGAAATATAGCTGCAGGGATTCAAAATTACTGGGACTCAGGGAGAACAGCTCATTTTCGATTTGGTGTCCCCTCATCTCATCTATCTTTCCAAAGAGTTCAGAAAGTTTCTCCCATACTTGATTCGGTGAAGTCAATCCATCGAGATGGAAAAGGAGGTCTCGAGAAATACTGAGACATAGGAGGCCATAATCCTCATCTCTCCGATTGTGCCATTTGATCTTCTCTGCAGCAGCATTGGGATCTGATTCTATAGCCATAGTCACCCTGTAGAGGTCTTTCACTCTCAACAAGATCTCCATCTCTTCTTTCCATTCAAAAAAGTTGAAGGGAGTGAGGATAGTTTTCTGTGAATATAGAAAATCTGTCCCGGCTGTCAGTAGAAGGCTCCCAATCTTGATGTCGAACCTGCAAATTTTTTTTTGGAGGAGAGTAACAACCTACAATGGATTTGATACCATGTAGAAATTCAGGCCTGTAGTAGATTAATTTCACCCACAACAATTAACAATTGATCATGCAAAATTATCAACAATGGAGACTTAATATGGAGCTGTAACACAAAATTATATTAACTGAGTGTACAATAGCCAAACCTCTAATAACATAGGATGCTAAATATATATAATACATGAGCAAATCGAATCCATAAGGAAGCATCCAAATCTAGCATAAAGCAGGCTTA
Source organism: Pseudotsuga menziesii (assembly GCA_001517045.1). Taxonomy (NCBI): domain Eukaryota; kingdom Viridiplantae; phylum Streptophyta; class Pinopsida; order Pinales; family Pinaceae; genus Pseudotsuga; species Pseudotsuga menziesii. The sequence goes on along the minus strand of LPNX010599715.1, from coordinate 705,923 downwards.
CCCAAAATAGGCAAATCCCCCATAGGTGTAAAAAGCTGATCCCAAATCTATCAAGGACCCCACGAATTAGCAAGGGCGCATGGGAAAGCTAAAGAGTGGTCAAATGGAATCCCATACATGCTTTTGCATGGAGGAAAGAGTGGAGGAGGAAGAGGCAACAAAGCTGATTCACCTCACCTAGTCTTGCTTTCCTATGTGCCTTAAAACACTGAAAAAGAAGGGAATAAAGCAGAAAAAGCAGATGGGCACCTAGGAGGCCAGGAATAAAGCATATTTGATTCCTAATGCTTTCCCAAGCGCTCCATGAGTCAATAATGGAAAGTTTGACCTCTATGGATAGGCAATTAGCAACTTGCACATGGTGGGACTCATGGACTAGGCAAATAAGACAAAATAAATGAAATAATGTCTAAGTGGGTAAATACTATGGGTTGATTATTCTAACAGATTTTATGCCACAAGAAATTATCCAAAAGTATCTTTCTTTGGCCATAAAATCTTACCAAAACAACAAAGAAAAGCAAACTTGGCAAGCATGCCTGAGCTATTTTACCTTGTTATGCTTCCTTTCCTCTTTCCCCAACAGTTAGGAAGAATTGGTGTTCATGTAGTGGGTTACTATATAGGTAGAGTTGAGAGAAGGAGAATGGTAGGATAGTGTTCATCTCTTGGCACTTTGTAGTAGCAGACCACTCATCACTCTCTCATCCTTCAAGCCCTACACCATTACCACCACCACAGGAAGGGAAAGCTATGACAACGTGTGAGTTGTCACTCAATATGATGTAATCTATCTCTTGGGTATCATGTGATTAATTCCAATTATGGTTTTTTTTAGCTCCTTGAATCTATTGTTTATTGTTGATAAGCATGATAAGTAGCATAATACATGAATAAGAATGCATGTTATGGGTCCTACGATTGTGAGTGTATACATACACAGGGAAAGGATTAACTCAAAGTGGTCCAAAATTAGTATTCAAATCATGTACAAGGATGATGCATACACATTTTCGATGATGAAATGACAGTGATGCATCTACAATAGTATGGAATGAACTCTCAACAAAAGGAATATGATGAGATGGAATGTGGCATCTTGAGCAAAGATGGACCAGCAGAAGTTGATGACTAGCTTGATCAACAACATAATGATAGGGGGAGCAGGAAATATGAAGATCAAGCATCCAAAAAAGGCACGAAGTCAAAGATTGAGTGGCTGAAGGAGCTAGCTAATATGATTAGAAAAATCATATATCAGACCTTTGATAAACTAAGAAAAATGACCAATTGCACTGAAGTTTAGATCTGATTATAAGTGACATCAGGGATAGGTGACATTGTATACAATGAGTTTGTAGAAAGATTCAACCTATCTAGTACTAGTATTTGTGGCTGAAGTTTATGGTTTACAAAGGCATTCAACATTTTTTTTCTATTTGTTCTTCAATTGATAGAGGAAGATAATGGTTGTGGTTTTCCTAGTTTCTATTCATTGTAATAATGGAAGCTATGATACTCTGCATTGTTGTTTCCTCAATCACAATCAAATTTGGAAAATTTGTAGTAGGAGTTGCAGACTAAAACATTTCCTTCCAGAGTTGATCCATCGATGTATTGCATTGTAAGAAAATGTTTGGAAATGCTCTCAATTAGAGCACCCAACTTCAACATAGAGTCATTTATCACTACAATGAGAGATGTAGTGAATTTGGTATTTTCCAGCTTCATAGAATCCATGGAATCCATGATTGATTTAGCTCCAATACATTTCTCATATTTTTAGGTAACGAATTCAAGTGTTGGAAGTTTCCTGCATTTAAATGTGTTTGCATATGTAATCCTATATTAGGTGGGTTGACCTATATTCTTGCACCATTAGGTTGATTTTATGAGAGGTCAAGTGCAATAGTTGGAAACAGACTCAATGTTGATATTCAGGTAATGTTTCTTCAAAAGGGTATTCATAGGTTGTCTGCTACAAAATTTGTTCTATCCAATCCCTCATCAATGAGTTGGTTGGACAAACTGGCCTGCATGACTTCTATAGCCAGACAACTTAGAGAATGAGTGTGTTTTCCTTCATAGGTTGTCACTACGGTCATTGAGTCTTCGGTGCATCTTTGAACCTGGACAAAATCCACCATAATTTTAACATATTTATAGTAGCGGGTCAGTTTGTATGTAATCGACTTCATTCCATAAAAGAACAAGGTCTAACTAATCTTTTGACTTGGAAATTGGGTGCCATAACGAATTTGTAATAAGATCTCAGATTTGGATTGTTTCTTGTCATTTTTTACCCATATTTTCCCCATTGGAAACCATCTCTTATTACATCAGAATGAATTACACATAAAGGGATAACAAGGATATATAGAGAGAGAAAAATACAAAGATTATAGGTCACAGATTTCCAAATAATACATTATAAGCAAATACTATAGAAACTTCTCTATATTTCTCCTTTTATGTGACAAAATTCCCAATTCATATTTCATCCTTATAATTCTATGGGTACTTTCTACAACCCGGCTACTATTGGGAATGACTGATCTTGTCGTGTGTGTAACCTAACACAACATGATGTGCAGAATATAGATACTAGTGCAGACCTATCTAAACCCTAGATTGATACTCATGACGGTTCCAAGATCTATGATGCATGTCAATCGACTTGGCTTGGATGGGTTGGGGTTTGTTCACATAAATTCTGCATATTAGAAAAGAAATAATTCTATTATTACCATGGAATCCTCGGTTCTTGTCCACATGGATACCATTCTTTTTGGTAAAGTTGTCATCTACTTGCTGGAGCTCTTGCTCAGTCCGCTAATATTCTTGTTTGGTATATGATTCTTTTTGGTGAAGCCGTCATCTGCTTGGTGGAGCCCTGTAATGCCCATATTTGACTAGACATATCAACATGTTGCTTTTTATGTTGGACTCAGTTCGACTGAGTAAACCATATTTATGACATGATAGATGTTGCTACTATGTCTAAGATGTTACTGTACGTATGTTGATACATTGATTGTGATGTTATGATTATGTTTGTGAGGTTACTATGTTATAGTTATCATGATATTCCTTTGTTCATAAAGATAGTGTATGTTTAATTGTCATCATTGATAAATGTAATATATATGATGTGGTACATGGATATCGACCCATTATGTGATCAATTTAATGATTTATAAAATGAAAGGAAATGTTGTTGATAAGATGCACCAACTGATGATTGAATGTAGATATTGTTATGATTGTATGTTTTCAAAGTACTAATCTGCAGGACACATGGGCTATGTAATAGATGGATACTTTATATGAAGTGTGGTATAGTACCTATTTCTACAGAAGAACCTTGATTACCAAAATTGATGATACGATGACATAGACAAAAAATCTCGATAGCAGCAAAGTATGTTTTTGATAGGGTTTACAGACCCAGGATGTTGAGAGGGATGGATGTGTTCCACCTTATGTTTTTATGATACCCAAGGTCGTGGGAGGGCCGTGCTGAGACACGCTCCCCATGTTGTTTTGATGACAACGATTGGATGCATGCTAGGAGAGGCTAGGTCCACTGTTCAGCCGACACTATCACTCTCAGGTTCTTATGTGTTCAGGTCGGTAAAGCCGACATCCACTTCTATACTAGCAAAGGAAGGATAGGGAGGGTGCGGACGTAGGTTAGGATGGGAGGATGTTATAGCTAGTACTGTGTTGGGTCAGGGGGGATCTACGACACCAAGATTTTTAGTAGTAGGTGTCTCTTCCTTGAAAATAATTGATTGAGTAATGAATATGAAAATATAATGATGTTATAACTTAATTCATTAATAATTAATGATTGATGATGCTAAAAGATTACATGTTTGTATGTTAATTCGGTTAGGTATTTGTGATTGTTATGTCTTATATCCATGAATGTACTATCTATGTCAATCATTATTATTTTGTTATTATTATTATTATTATTATATATATAAATAGGATATATGATGTTTTCTTATAGTACGTGTATGATCTATGCATGCAATGGCCACGCATGCACACTTTGCACACGTATACCAATATCAGCATACTAATACTTAACACGATCAATAATGGTATAGGTTTTCATAGGTAAATATGTTAATGAAATAATGAATGTTAAGTTAACATATTCATTAATGATAGGTGAACACTGTAATATGTAAGTGATCAAGTGTCGTAAATTAGAATAATCCTCAGAAAGTTGTCGCGCGTAGACTTAAACATTGTTCATTTACATCAACAAAATTTTCAGGGTTGTTTAAACCACTAAGGGTGCTTTGATTATGAATCTAGAGATAACATGCTCATGACTATGATACTTGTGATTAAAAACAAAAAACTATAAAATGTCTTTAATTATAATTATTATTAATGGTATTATTATTATTATTATTATTATTATTATTATTATTATTAATAGTGCCTCTTGTGGTAAACACAACCGATAATTTAATTAGACAATTATTTCTATTATTATTATGATGATTATTAAGATCTTGTGTTAAACATAGTCAATTAATTAATTAAACAATTATTATTATTTTTATTGTTATTATTACGCTCTTGTGGTAAAATGTAGTCAATTGTTCAATTAAACCCAAGTGGAAATAACTCGAGTAAAATAAATATTAATCAAATACACCAAATGATTCCGTGTAGGTTAAACATGTATATTGAACTATGGAATATGACCATCAAGATATGACATGATTAATTTTATAATAATACTTATTAATATGATTACTAGCATCGGATTCCGAATCAAGTAAGACAACTAAGATACTCACATGTACACAAGATAATTACTAAATTATTATTTTATTCAACATAATTGATTTGAATAGGACTAGCTATTAAATGACCATCCCGTGAGGGACCGATGGTGAACATTCCAAGAATTAATAAATGGCAGAAAACCAACTTATTCAATTCAACTTAAATAACCTTAACTATTCGGATACTCGAGATAAGGACAATTTAATGAATAAATGTATATTCATGATTATAATAATTTGCTAGCATCGAAAACTGAAAGTGGTAGGTGAATGAAGTGTTTTGGGGGAAAGGCAGTGGAGTAAGGTGGAAGAAAGTAGGAGGAAAAATAGTATTTAGGGGAGGTATCAAAGAGAGATGGGGGAGGGTTTTTTTAGGGAAATTAGACTCTGCATCAATGGAAAATGACCGAGGAAAAACTTGAGGAGGGGGATAACTCAAGGACTAGGATATTTGGAAATGATTGAGAAATGGGTGGAAACGAAGAAATATATAGAATGGAAAGGAAGCTGCTCTTAGTATTATTGGTCTGTTGGATCAGGGGCTAGGAAACCAATGGGTTTCCTAGGGCCAGCACATGATGAGAGCTGGTCGATAGGGTGGCACATCATTTTTGTTAATAAAGGCTTGGATGGAAAGATGAAAGGTGAAGGATCCTACAAGGTCTACACCAAACTGTTGGATCTACTACAACTACTGGTTACAGGTATTTAAATTCTAGGTATTTAGATACTAAATTCATGCGTGGTATTATTTACTAATTTACAAAAATTCATTGAAGTTTATCAAACATGTACAGTTCATATTTCTACATTAATATTTTTATAAAACTAATAGGACATATATGGATATGAACCTATAATATGATTCAAATTTCTTGATTTTATTAAAAACTAACTCATAATGAGCTTAAGATAGAGAAAATCACAGAGAAATAGACACAGTGCTCTACTGGTTAGGCAGAGCACTACAAGCCCTTTCTCATCCAGCTAAGATTCTTGTTTGATTCTTTTTTGGTAACTCATCCATAGACAAATTAATCATACCATTCTGTATCTGGTACAACTAGAGGTAATTCATGACAAGGAAGTTGCATATTGTCCATATATTTGAGTTTCTTCACATCCATTTGATCCCAAACTCATCATTTTTATAACTGCACTGCCACAAATATGGACACTAATAGCTCCTCGATAATATCTTATCATTTGTTTTGTTTTCTACTATAATGATGGTAGCTATAACATTTTAAAACTTAGTCCATAGAGCCTGCCCTTTCTTCATCATTCCTTGCGAATTTCTCACTCCTTTCTTCACTCCAGGTCCTATTCAAAGCCAAGGCTCGATGGATGGGTTTTAGGTGATATTGTGTGGCCATGAATCTATGCAAGGTTGTTTAATATTTCCTAATTTGAAACATTGTTTTGTCTTGTCAAAAAACCTTCGAGAAAACTCTAAGACATTAAAGGAAATATCAATTCTCTCACATTATGAGTTATTTTAACCAAGAATACTAATAGTTACAAGAATATTAATAGTTATGTGGTTGATAAAAAGGAAGTGATAGTTATTTTAAACCAAAAAACCAATAGTTAATTAAGAATACCAATAATTAAATTGGTGATAAAAAGGAAGGGGTAGTTATTTTAACCAAGAAAACCAATAGTTACATTGGAGATAAAAAATAAGTGATCAAATTAAAGGTGATAAAAAACAAGTGATCAAATTAAAGAATTGTGTTAGGAGTGAGGTAGGGATTTAACTATAGTTTTTATTAATAAAAGTTAAGAGTGTAATTTGTTATGAACTTATTCGAAAAGAGGAAAATAATGGAAACAATAAAATGTATAAGGGGATAAATATTATAAAAGATGGGTCAATTCTTTTTATTTTATTTAGTTGAGGTGTGGGGCTCATAAACAAGGTCATTCATGTTCAATTCCCTTTAGGGGTGAGCTAGTTGAGAGGAGATACTTAAAATCTAACCAGTTGGGTGTGGTCCTTTAGAGATTCTAGCAAAGAAACAAAAAATTATAAAAGAGATAAAAATATTAAAACACAATGTAATAAAATAAGATAAGATAATTTTATCAATGTCCAACAAAAACATACAAAAGTGGGTCAATAGGTTCATAAGGTGCATCCAACAACGATAAATTAAGAAAATGATTGAATAGTCCAAAATTGTCAATTTCCCACTATGTCAATGTTTGCAATCATGCAACATTGTCTTTGTTCCACTCTATGCTAATAAACATGACTTCAATTACACCTTTTCCCTTGGAAATTCATGGTACTCAACCAACTACACAAATTGCTTGGAGCTCAACAAATTATGGACTTTAGTTGATTGTTGACCTTCAAACTAATGAGTTGTTGAACACTTCTTATCAAGATTGAAGGTAGTAAGTAATGTTTGAGGAAAAATTGTATGCCCTTCTAGCTTACATCAGAAATGTGCCAATCAACCAAACCCTCTCAGAGAATATGGATATCTTCACAGCCATATTATGCCATACACTCAAATTTATCATGAGATCTCTTCTAAGACACTTCCTAATGGGATAAATTTGTATGCAATACTATCCCCAACTACATTTCCGCGGTTCTTTTCCACGAAATTACAATAGTGAACATGCTTTAGTGTTGAATTTCTTGATCTAAGCAAACTCATAAAATTACTACTCTAAACGTGCACATTAATTTGTGGCCATTACTAGAACATTTTGGTTGTTGTCAAACATTATGAAGATAATGTGAAGGTTACGACATTGATGCCTAGCACCACCTCTTAACTAAGAAGTTTAGTGTACATATAATATCAATACCTTAGTTTCTTTCTTTGGCATGAAAAGATGTGAAACAGTAAACTTGGATTGAGGACATTGGCCGAGAAGAGTTATGCACATCGTGAATCAATTGGGTGGTGACATCAGATGCAAAATTTACTTGATCACTAATGCATAAAGGAGGTTTAACTTGATAGTGATAAGGAGAGGTCATCACTGCATTATACGTATCATGTTCTATGAGGTTAGGCACGTAAGAGGCCGAGGAATCGAAATATTTACCTGAAACTCTGAGATGGGGTCAGGACTCTACCTTTAATATTGCGTATGGATCTGAGACTGGTTACGGGTAAGGACCCTAGTTTAATTATAATTGAGTCTTTGATTGGTTAAATATTGTTCTTGGTGCTTCCACCAGTTTAATTATTATTGGATCAACTACTACTATGTTTAAAGCAACTAATCCTGGTGAAGCTACGTCGATAGGTGCAGCTAGTTCGACGGTCACAGATCATGATAGTTATATTGAAATTAGAAAACCACCTTAGTATGGGACTTGAGACTACTACATTGAAGGATCAACAACTATTTATGATGCTTCAATGTATCGATATAGTGCTGGTTCTAGTACCTAATTCGTAATTGTAGGAACCTAATTTTCCTTTGGCACATGCTTAACGGTTTGCTTCAATGGTGCAGCAGAGATAAATACGGTCAAGAGAAAATTCGTGCAATTGCTTTGTTGGATCTCTGAAGATCAAGGTGGATGGCACCAATATTACTAATAGAAGGTATACAATTTACAAATTTTACTAAATTGTAACACTTCATTGTCACAATTGAAATTTTCCATGACACAATTAAAAATTACTAATTCATATTCTTCTAGCTAGTCATTTCTTATGCCGTGACTAAATTAGTCGTTTATGTCAGTAATTTTTAACTCTGTCACTTATTATCTAGTCATATGTGTTAACAAGTGACTAAATTAGTCGTTAATTTTAGTCGTTTATAGTTGGGTCAATCAAAATTGCTCATATTTAGTAGTAAATTACTTGAAAAACCTATGGTGACTAGATTTTTTAGTCACATAGTAGCTAATTCCTCATTTTGTACTAGTGTGCCCAACACTCCCAAATTATATTTTCATGTGTTCAAGAGCTTCATGCTGAACACAAATAAAATAATCATGTGCCCCAAATCTTCTCGCTCAACATAAACCTCAATTACTCATGTGCCCCACAGCTCCTCACCCAACACAAAACATCTCATCAATCATGTGCTTCAGGGTTCATGCCCAACACAAAACAAGCATATATATATCATCAACAATTGGATTATGCATAATATATTAAACAAATCATCATGTTCATATGCAGTGGGGTCTTCGACCCAATATATAAAAATAAAACATCAAGGTAACATGATAATCAATGGGGCTCATGCCCCTAAGTGTTAGGTCCAAAATTGTGGATATTACAACAACTAACCAATATATATTTTCTTTTTTCCCTTTCCTTCCAAATATGTTACTCGTTACCCAATGTGTCATGATATTGAAATAATAAATCAGTTATCATACAGTAATGTCAGACCCATATTTTCTAGACCGAGTGAGGCAACAAATTGAGATAGAAGTGACACTCCTAGGTGCACTCCTAGAGTATATCCAACAAACTATGCTGACAAAATTGTATTATTCAAAATATTAGCAACTAAGCCTTGATTGTAAGAATTAGATCTAGATGAATACAATTCATTTTCTCCAAATATATTGTAGTAAGTATATTATCAATCGGGCTATCATTCCAATCAATTTTGGAGCTTTCCCTTTAGAACTACAATTCAGTTTTCCTCTTAATATGACTGAATATGCTAAAAATAAACTATTCATATCTTATTTTTTGTAATTCACGTAATTTATTTTTGGTTGGTAGGATTGCAGTTGGGAGAGTGGTGCAGAAATTCTATCAACTCTACGCCTACAAGTTACTAGTGAAATTTTTGTTAGAGATTGTGGCCATACGTATAGATTAATTTTTCATTTAAAATTTGCAATGACCATTAACAGATACAGGTAGCTCAACTTTATTATTTTAATATTAAAGAGTACTTCAAAGTTCCTCACAATTAGAGTAGTTAGGTTTTTGTTATGATTTGAATACTAGTAAATGGACCAAAAATGGGGGATTTTTTGTATGAGATGCCAAGTCACATGTGGATATCAAAGATTTTGTTGTATTGAAACTCTTATATGTCAATGAAAAAAATCCAGTTATCTTTGTATCTCTCTGCCTCTCTGAAATTCGAACCATTTATCTCTTCTGCTACATGAATAAGTACTTCTCATATCCTTATGAACTGGCATAAAAAATCCAGTGAGCCACATGTATTTGGAGTGGGATAATAACCTCTTCCTCTAGTCTGATGAAGTCATGTATTGAGAGATTCAAACCAAGACATAGACTATGACCAACAATTGGCATGTTAAATGATTTCCCTTCTATACTTTTTCTTAATATTTTTTCCTTTGAGATGGTGCTTTCCACAGCAAAATTCCTTCTTGCTCTATATCCCACCATACCATGTCTAATTCGTGCATCTAGGTTCTCCACTATTTTCCACACAATTGTTCCCTAGAGTAATAGACCACTTTGGAATTAAGGAATTTCGACAAAACAAACGACAGACTAGAACATAGCATTATCTTTAGAACATACGTAAAACAATTTTATTATCTTTCAGTGGTCACATTCCAATCCATGGCTTAGAAAATGACATTTAATGTGATTGTTAATATGACCATATGTCCTTTCTCAGCATGACTATGAAATCATTCCTATGAAAAGTATATGACTATGTGTCTCTACACTATGTGATAGTTATTGTGACTATGTGTCCTTTCTTTGCATGATTGCGTAAAGTATGGGACTCTGTGTCTCTGCACTATGTGAATGTGTGTCCTTTCTATGCATGACTGTGGAGATATATTTGTATTCTATTATGAAGGAACTTGGAGAGATATATTCAAAAGTAGAAGTGAAGGTGGCAGATCCAATAGTTTTCTTTTGTGAAACAGTGGTGGATTCATCTTCAATGAAACATTTTGTTGAAATTTTCTGCCACAAAAAAGAACACTGAGAAAGATCTAATGCATCATATAATAATGAAATAGAGGGAGAAAAAAGATCTCAGATTCCCTATCTAGATGATCCCAACAATGTTACCAAGATTGTTTGTTTGAATTGCAATTCTTCGACTTAGATTAGGCCCCATAAAAGTGTTTCCAAATCAACGTGAGTCAAACTGGGTAAAAATACACTCTATCTGCAAATAATCACCTATATTAATAGAAATGGGATAACGAAATTATATGGAAAATTAAGTTTACAGGTTGAAACGTATAGAGAGAAAAACACCAAAATATTGTAATTTCAATAATTTAAAACAATTCCCAATGATACCCAACCAGAATATCATCTTCCGAATTCCCAAATCCAAAATTCATTTCCAAGACATGAAATTTATGAATATAGATATTAGGAGGTTATCCTTTTATAGTGTCAAACTAGGAAAGAAGACTACATGCATTATTTTTGAAAAGGAAATGGCATGGAGAGCTAAGTGATTCACTCAGTTACTACCTTAGGAACCTCATAGACCAATCCATGTTCATGCAGAAAAGGTCAAAAGAAATGAAGTTGCGTGGACCATTTTTATACCTAATACCTTCAAAAATAGCTGATTTGTTGATATTGGTAATATCAATTTCAAAATAGGTTTATCTAAGTCGTATTCTGATATACATATGTCACTATCATTTCTACATAAGAAGAAGTCATTGATACTTCAATTCAAAGCTACACAATCCAAATATCTTGCCTCATTGGTGGTTTTTCATCAGTGACCAATGCCCATCCATCTTTTTTTCTTGTACAATCATAAAAAATGAAAAAAAAATAACGTGTTGTTATCATTAACATGTAGAATATATAGCTTTTAAGAGATGCTATGTAGGGGGTAGTCACTATCATTGCTATTATCCAGTGATATTCAGTTTCCAATTCTCTGAGATTAAATGGTGTTTTCCATTCGAAAAACCACTTAATTATCTATAAAATATCATTTCAACCAATTTTATTGATTTTAGCAACATATATCTAACCTACAGTCAAGCAATGTGTGAAGATGGGAACATCTCAGTTTGCCATGTGAACTTCAACTGTGAAACTATTCTCTTGTTTCTTTACACGTGTTTTATATCAATTATAAATACATATGATAATTGATATATATCCTATTTTCTAAATATGGAAATTGAATCCAATAGATAGATCAATTACACTCACAAAATTGCTAATCAAACATGCAAAATCCACACAAAAGGAGACTGAAATTGGAGCATAACCTAATCCTATATTGAATAAGTGTAAATTATATAGTCATATGAATTAATAGGCTGATAAAATATATAATTACATGAGATATTTGAAAGCACTAGGTTTCTATTCGAATTGGTAAAAAAACAGGCTTACTAAAACAAGTCAAATCCCCCATAGGTGCAAAAAGGACTTTCAAAATCCATGAAGATCCTCATGAATTAGCTAAAGCAAGTGGGAAAGATAATAAGTGGTGGAAATAAAAATCATTCATGTTTTTTTATGGAGAAAAGTAAGGAGGATAATGTAGTAAAAGAACAAGGCAAGTAATTCCCCTAGACTAGCTTTTCCTTTATGCCTTAAAATTGCAGTAAAGCAAGGAAGCTTTCACAAAAATAAGATATGCACTTTAAGGAACCAGGAAGAAATAAGAAATGATAAATATGTTTCCAATATTATTCCAAAGTGATCCCTGACCCATTTTGTCAAGTATTGACTTCTAGGAACATGTAAAAGTCAACTAGCATAGAGAGGGAATCTAGGAATAAGACAAAAATGATTTAATTAATGTCAAATATGGGTAACTATGGGTTGATTATTATAAAAACCCCCCTTAATACTAAATTTATGAGTAAATATCAGAAAATTATAGGGCCTAGCATCAAGGCTTAGTCACCCTTTTACATACTGCATGTGCATACAACCAAGGAAAGAGGCAAAAACCTAGTGGGAAAATCCTCCCTTAAACATGGACAGGAAACAAAATTTTGGAAATCTTGTTATCAATTATTCTTCACCACGTGATAAAAAATCCACAACAGTGATTTGATATTACTAAAGGTATTCTCAAAGAATACTTTGGTGAAGATATCCGCTACTTGTTCTGAAGATGCGCAGTAGAGTATAACAAAGGTACCATCATGCACAAGCTCCTTGACATAGTGCATATGGATCTAGTGCGTATGGATCTCAATGTGCTTGGTTATTTGTATTTGAACTACATCAGTGGAGATTTGAATGGTGATTTGATTGTCACAATAGGTGATTGTTGAAAACTCTAATTCGAAACCACATTCTCCAAGTATCCCGTGCAACCATAAACATTAAGTAGCTGCATTTACAACTCCTCTATACTCTGCCTCTATAGATGAGAGTGCTATGGCACTCTGATTCTTACTTGACCAGCTTATTGGTCCTTCTACAAGCATGAACACATATTTTGAGGTATACTTTCGATCTATGTGGTCACCTGTCTAATCACTGTCAGTAAATCCAACTAGCTCTAAGTCAGATTTTGGTTTGTAGAAAATCCCATGAGACCTTGTTCTTTGAACAAAGTTTAGGATCCTCCTGGATGCTCTCCAATGGATCTCATGAGGATGATCCATGTATCTTGAAGCCATGCTAATTTCATAAGATAATTCAGGTATAGCATTTGTAATATAAAGAAAACACCCAATCAACTACCTATACAGTGTAGTATTCACCATAGGAGAAGAACCTGCTTCTTCAAGCTTAACTCCTGAAAGGAATGGAGTCTTTCTTGGCTTGCAATATTTCATTATGAACTTGGTGAGAAAATATGAAGCATACTTTTATTTATGAACCTTGATTCCATTTTCGTATTGAGCAATCTCGAGACCTAAGAATTGGCTCAACAATCCCAAATCTGTCATAGAAAAGGCATGATTCATTGCATCCTTTAAGGATGCAATCTATTTCTTTGAACTTCCTGTAATCAGTAGGTCATCAACATAGAGAACAATAATCATTAAATATCCATGAATAAACTTCAAATAGACATTAGGATCAAACTTGCATTGAACAAAACTCAGTGACAACAGAAAGCCATCAATATTGTTATACCAAGCCGTGGGGGCTTGCTTGAGCCCATACAATGATTTATTTAACCTGCACACTAAATATGGATTAGATACAAAACCTTATAGTTTTGGTATATAAATATCTTCATTCATATCTCCATTCAGATAGGCACACTTTACATCCATGTGATGTACCTCCCATTGCTTCGAAGCGGCAATGGCTGGAGCAAGCCTTATGGAGTCCATCTTTGCCATAGGTCCAAAGGTTTCATTGTAGTAAATAAAATGTACATGAGAGTAGCCCTTGGATACCAATCTTGGCTTAAATTTCAAATTTGAACCATCAGCATCAAATTTACTTTTGAAGACCCATGTACACTTCACTAGCTTCCTCCCTGTGGGGAGAGAAACCAGTTCCCATGTGTTGTTCTTCTGGATCTGAGCTGAATTATTCTATCATGGTTGTTTTCCATATTGGATCATGTGCTGCATATTAATATCCCAGTGGATAAGAATCTGTCATAAAATAACACTTCTCAGCAAAGAGTGGATCTTTCACACAAAGGGAACTCTCAAATTGAGATCTAGTCCTCCTAGTGTCATTACGATTTCCAACTAGTTCCCCAGTAGCATGAATGGTACTTGAGTCCCACTTTGGTATTTTAGGGCTGTTAGGATATGCAATTAATTCATAATTATCAGAAATATCAGAATCAGAAAAATAATTAGTCTCTTCACTTACAATCAATGACTATGGTGGTTGAAGAAGAATATCCAACTTCAATTGCTGCTAAAGGCTCTTCTTCGAATTGAACACGTATATCAATGAAATAATTTTTAGCACTCAAGTTGATCAGCTTTTACCACCCTTTTGAATCTTCAGAATACCCAACAAATAGGAACTCTTAGCTTTGGGGTTGCAAAGCCTTCATCTTTTCAGTTGGAATTCTAGCCCAAGCCTTTGAGCCAAAAATCCTAAAATGGGTCACATCTGGCTTGTGCCCACTCCAAGATTTGAAAGGATTCATGCCATCAAGATGATTATGTTGCACCCTATTCTGGATATAGGATGAAAAATTTATATCCTCAACCCAAAAAAAATTTGGAAAAATGTTAGCCTCCATCATGCAAGTTTCCATCTCCTTCAGTGATTTGTTCTTTCTCTCAACAACACCATTTTATTTTGGTGTGTAAGGAATAGAATGTTGCATCTGGATACCTACATATTTGAAATATTGGATGAAATTATACTTGACATACTCACCACCATTGTCAGATATGAGGATCTTGAGTTTCCTCCCAGACTGTTTTTCAACCAAGGCTCTAAAGACTTTGAAGAGGTAAAAAACATCAGTCTTATGCTTTAGAAAGTGAACCCAACAATACCTGGAAAAGTAATCTATGAAGGTGAATACATATTTCGATTGACTCATGGAAATATGAGGGAATGGAAAAAAAAATTCATGTTGGATCAACTCAAGAGGTGCAGAGATTCTCTCATGACTAGCTCTCTCATACTTGTGCTCTGGGTGTTTTCCTAGGATACAACCTTGACAGACTCCCTTAGAAAAATTGATCTTTGGTAACCCTATGACCATGTATTTGTCACTCAAATCAGAAAGATATGTGTAGTTGAGATGGCCAAATATTTAATGCCAAATATTGTTTGCTTCATTAGCATGAGTAAGAAGAGTAGAGGGGTTTGAGTAGGGTTGAAAATTGGAAAACTTGTATACCTTCAAAGTGTGATCAACAACACCTTTTGCTATGACTTTACCACTCGAAATATCAGTGATTTCAACTTCGTTGGGGAAGAAGATTACTTTATTTGGAGACCCAGTGTGAGTCATCTAATACACTGACAAGAGATTAGAGGCAAGACCTACAACTACAACACATTATTGAAATTGCCATGGTCAAGATCAATCCTACCCTTTCCCATACTATCAATCAGAGAGTTATCTCCCAAAAATATTGGTGGACCTTTCGACATGTCAAGAGAGGAAAATATATCCTTTATCGAAACCATATGTCTGGAAGCTCCAAAATCAATGATGAAGCTAGGTGATCTTGAGGTGCCAACAACCAAGGCATGTACTCTTTCCTTGTCTTCTGAATTTGATCCTCCTTCCCTCTTCTTTGAGTAATCATGAAGGGAGATGTTGTTCTTCTCCAGGATTTGGGTCAACATGTCTATCTACTTTTTCATACAAGAGATCTCAGGATGATAGCCCTTACTACAATATGAGAACTTGCTCATTTCTCCTTTTTTCTTCTTCTTCTAGGGGTTCTTCTTGGAGCCTAGGGACTCCTGTTGAGACTTTCCCTTGTCTCTCTTTTGCTCAGGTGGCTTTTTAGCTTTTTTCTGGATTTTTGAATCGACCTTTGAATCTCCAACAACCAAATCTTGGTCTTTGGAAGGTTTGATGGTGTCCATCATCACCAATTTATCTTGCTCTTGAGTGAGGGATTCAATGAACTCAAAAATATTAGGCATCTTCCAGGTTCAGGATTTCAATTTAGTGGCATAGAAGGTCAAAACAAACATTGAATAGTCAACACCAAGATTTGAGAGAATGGTGAAAACTAGTTTCCCCTCCTTCTTTTCAATCCCACATTGTTTTAAATACGAAATAAGGTCCTTAAACTTGGTAAAATAGAGTTGCAATGATTCAAATCTATTGGTATTCAAGGAGATCAATTCATTTTCGATTTGATGTCTTCTCATATCATCTATCTTTCGATAGAGCTCTTCAAGATTCTCCCACAGCTCATCAGGATATGTCAATGAATCAAGATGAAAGAGGACGTCTCTTGAAATAATTAGACACAAAATACCATAGGAATCATACCTCCTATTGTGCCATTTGATTTCCTCTACAGCTTCATAGGGCTCTGCCTCAGTATCCATGGTAACGTTGTAGAGACCTTTCACTCTCAACAATATCTCCATCTCATCTTTACTCATCTCTCCTATTGTGCCATTGGATTTTCTCTACAAACGCATTGGGATCTACCTCAGTATCCATGGTAACCCTGTCGAGACCTTTCTCTCTCAACAATATCTCCATCTCATCTTTCCATTCGAAGAAATTGAATGGATTCAAAATGATCCTTTGAGATTGGTCCATATCTCAGCTCATGTGCCCTTCAGTCAGCAGAATGCACTCCCAGTGAGTAATGTCGAACCTAAAATAACAATTTAAAGTGAGATAAATTTATCTACAAAGGATTTGACACCATGTGGAAATTGAACCCAAGAGATAGATCAATTACACACAAATTGTTAATCAAACATGAAAAATTCACACAAAAGGAGACTGAAATTGGAGCATAAATTAATCATGTATTGAATAAGTGTACATTAAAAAAAATATGAAGTAATAGGCTACTCAAATATATAATTACATGATATAGTCAAAATAACTAGGTTGTTATTCGAATTGGTAAAAAATCTGGCTTACTAAAACAAGTCAAATCCCCCATAGGTGCAAAAAGGACTTTCCAAATCTTTGAAGATCCTCACAAATTAGCTAAAGAAAATGGGAAAGGTAATAAGTGGTGGAAATAAAACTCATTCATGGTTTTTTATGCATAAAAGGAAGAAGGATGATGTGGTAAAAAAACAAGGCAAGTTCCCCTAGACTATCTTTTCCTTTATGCCTTAAAACTATAGTAAATCAAGGCAGCTTTCAGAAAAAGCAGATGTATGCTTTAAGGAACCAGGAATAAAGAAAACATGCTAAATATGTTTCCATGATGATTCTAAAGCACTCCTTGAACCATTTTGTCATGTATTGACTTCTAGGAACATGTATAAGTCAAGTGGCATAGAGAGGGAACCTAGGAATCTAGGAATAACAAAACAAATGATTTAATTAATCTCAAATATGGGTAACTATGGGTGGATTATTCTGACACTAAATTCATTTGGACTCTGAAATACATTATAGGAGTTGATTCATGTTAACAGGAAATCTGTGAATAGAAATCTATCCAAAATGGGTGAATTTTAGCTCTTTTTAAAAGTGATATTTCAGCAACAGTAAGATTATGATAAGAGTCTTGTCCAAGAAACATAATTTAATGGAAGCATTGGTTCCTTTCATTTGGAAATTATAGTGGTTCATTCATCAAGGTAACCTATGGACATAATGACGGTCATTTCCGAGTTTATGATCAGGCTTACAAATTTTCTCGATGGTCTGCCTCAAGAGTAGGGTTCTTCCTTCTTGCATTCTGTTAACTATACTTTTGTAGATTATGGAATTAGTTTATGAAGAAGTTAGGGAAAAGAACCCACAAAAAAAGTCCCATCCAATAGATGCTAACATAAATACATGGTATAATCTATGAGAGATTACGAATAGGCTGATCATAATGTGGAGGATATCCATCCTCTCTTATTATTTCCATTTCAAAACCAATATCTAAGGCTACATTTACTGTGATATTTCTATGAAATAGAGACTTTTGTTTTAACACTGCTATGTAATGAAGATGTGAGGAATGTTATTTTTGTAAGACCCTATATGTAGGTTTACAATGGCGGTCTTGGATCTTGTCCAAACTTTAGTGTTGAAAGTGACTATTAGGATCAACACCTACACTATGTATTTGAATCCAAAACTTAGGAGATGGTTAGTAGTCGTTTTGTGACAACTTTTGAGTTATGTTCCAACTTCTCCACCTACAAAGAATACCATCAACAGTTGCAAAATCAGTAAATGAAACCTAGTATGTTGACCTTCCATAGTGATATAATAAGAACTGGGTTGTTTATAATGGGACCATGGCCTTTGTTTACATGGCTTTCAATATGTGGTATTACATTTCTGGCCTGCAGTTCACATCCTTCAATGCAACATTAATATGACCATCTATAACAACAAGAAAACAAGGTGAAAAAAGGATGCATGCATCAGTATGCATGGGAAATATCATTGTTTGCATGCGAGACAAGTGGGAAGACTTAATTTTCATGAACAAATGTCTAGTTTGGAGGAAGGATAGGCATATTTTATGTTTCCTATCTCACTAGTAGTGGAGATGATTCATTTAATAGAATTCAGGTGGTGTACTTTTCAACAAGGATTTATCCTTTGACTTTATTAATTGAGTCATTATAATGCAACCAAGCATTCATATGGATGAACCAACCATAAGACTCGTACCCTCATATGAAAACATGCAAAGTATGACTGTATGTCTCTACACTATTTGAATTTGTGTCCTTTCTCATCATGACGGTGAAAATTATGTGACTGTATGTCTCTTCATTATGTCACTGTGTGTCTTGGATTGCATTCATTTAAGGGTACAACCCTCATTTGTTGTTCTACATGTCAAGCATGAAATTGATTCCTCATATGCAAACATTGATCTTTGTAGCTTCAAATATCAAAATGGTTATTAGATAGAACATTTACAAAATATAAAATGTGCAAAACGTTGGGAAAAAATCACATTCCTCATGAGATTATAGATCCATGTTGATAGCCATAATTTACATGTTTTCTAAGTTTCAATTAGATTCTTGACCATACAAATAAATACGAAAACATGTTTCCAGTGAAAGAACAGAAAAACATCACACAAACACAAAGCCAATGAATAAACACTTAAACAAACTCATCTTAGAGTTACGACCACTACATGAAACATTTTACTTATATGAAGCTGAGGTAAGTAAGTAAAATACCACTGTACATATCTCTCTCCACTATTTGGGTATATTACAAGAGACAAATAGAAACACTATACATGGATATTCAAACTATCAAGGTATGTATTATGAGTAAAATAGAAATGGAAACATTTGAATTGCATTTGGTTTTACAATTTTGCATTACTCTTGTGTCTGGAACCCAATATAGATATTGTTTAATGAACATTTTTACATGATTTTTTTAAAACCTGATGGGAAAGGAACTGAGAAAGAAATTGATCTTCCAAAAGGAATCAATCTATACTAATTCAGAATTTTAACCTTGTCATACAATGACATTGAAAACCCTTAAATATTTGTTAATGGAACTGATGAAATGGAAAGTAGACTTACCTTTTCCTTGGGGAACTACCAAGATGCTGTAACACCTTGGTTTTGACCCCATTTGCATGATGTATATAATGTAATTAATCATGGTGAGGAGCTAAAGGGAAAAAACCCACCATCGATTTGGTTGTGTATGTTTCGGAAATAGGGATAGTTGCCAATGGTATATCGTGCTACCTAGCACATTATAGTTTGGCATCATGTAAATACGCACATCAATTAAAATAAACCTACAGCTAGCTACAGCGGTGCAACGTTGAATGAAAAGGGCATGATTCCAAAGGATAACGGGGTGGAAAATGATGAACCTTG
This sequence comes from Pseudotsuga menziesii, assembly GCA_001517045.1. Taxonomy (NCBI): domain Eukaryota; kingdom Viridiplantae; phylum Streptophyta; class Pinopsida; order Pinales; family Pinaceae; genus Pseudotsuga; species Pseudotsuga menziesii. Next base: position 685,753 of record LPNX010599715.1, on the reverse strand, counting down.
AGTCATGGGGGGAAAATTTACATGTCATCACCCTATCTATTTTTCTCATCTTCCCTTGTCTCATCTAACCACCTTTTTAATGCTCTTCTTAGTTGTTGAGGCATTTATTTCTGGAAGTGGAGGGTGGCAGGACTGTCAGTCTTTGCCACATGCTCACTCCACCAGTCCTCTCTCCACCTTCACATGGGTAAGGGGACCATCACTACGTGGCCTCTCTCTTGGCATTTAGGGGGGGTTCACTCAGACGTGGGGGACGCACGGAGGGGGCCGATTAATCTACCTCACGCATGGAGTCAGCATTTTTGGCCTCCACCATTACCAGACGGTGAAGGACAGCATTGGTTGTATTTTGTTGTTTGTGAGATGTTGTGTTTCCCTATTTTGTTGGCTGCATCCTTTCCCCTCACTCATAGATTGATGGAGAATTGGTTCTTTCCCCAGTTCTATCTGTGTAACTTTCTTCAACATTTGCGTTGAGGAGCTGTGTGCTATGGGCTTTTAGATATTGGATGACTGTTGATTTCCACATCCGTTGGTTGAGTCCTCCCATGTCTATGCTGGGAGTTATACTTCTGCCCCAACTGCGGACTATGTAAGGTCCTCGCTGTTTCCTTATCAGATTGTGGTCTGCATTTATGTCCTTCTTTTTGTCAAATATTGAGAATCAGACCTCTCCCCTATTTTGGGACTATGTAAGGTTGCCATAGTTTTCATTGTGAGTTTGGGCTGTCGATTCACCTTGGTTTTGGGTTGCTTCTTGGTTGCTGAGGGATTGTTACTGAGTTGTTTGGCCACGCTAGGGCCAAGAACAACTTTGGAGTGTGGTTGGACCTGAACTGTGTTTCACCTTTTGTTTGGGATTGTCACCCAGTTGTCTTTGCCTTCTTCACAGAGCTATGAATGGGTTGTTTTTCCACGGTATGCAGTGGTTGGACTTCGGACTGTTAAGAGTGGGATTAGAGGCTGGGTATGCTTGAGAAAACTGGTGTTTGAGGACTCCAGCTTAGCATTTAGCCTTTCCTAGCTCCTTGATGACTTGGTAAGCCCTAATGTGTGGGCTTAGATGATTGTGTACCTTGGCTATGTGCAAGCCTACATTGACAGTGTTGTTGAGAGATTGATGAGCATGCTAGCCTATGGTTGGGTGGAACGTTGCAGCAACGTAGCTGGTTGCGGGGTGAGTTCTTCATTAAAAGATAAGTACTCTCGACTATTTCATCTCTGCAATTATATCTACTATTTCAGGAATTATGATGAACATGTTGAATGCTGGAATGTATATGTTTTCTTCCACTGAATGTTGAGTATGTATCCTTGTATGTTTTATGCATCTTAGTATGTATTATGTTAAGATTTTTAATATTAGCATTTATCCATGTTCATGTTCATGGGTTTTTTTTCCCGTTTGTTTGGCGTTAGTAGCGTCCTGTTCGACGGTCGGAGGGTCGGGGACGTTATAGAGTGGTATTAGAGAAAATGTTGCAGCATGGGCCTGAATGGGCCATAAAGATGCAGTGACAGAGCATATGTTGCAGCAATTGGGCCTCAGGAGGCCATGAAGAATCAGTTAACAAAGGTAGGGTTCCTACTACCTAGAAGAAAACAGGAGAAATATGTGAATGACAGGAGAAAATTCCAAAAAATTCTAAGTCTGAAAATCATCGGATAAGCTAGGAGGAAGTCCGTCTGATGCACAACAGGTAGAACCTAGAGATGCAGCTGCAATGGTGGGAAGCTTCATGAGAAGTCTTCCGATGCAGCAACGACGGTGGAAGAAAGATGATGAAGACTACCAAAACATCAACACATTTATATGGAAGGAATTCCAATGCCGTCGACGGAAAATAGTGGAAGCTGGAGCCGCAGTTGCGGAGGGAATCAACCGAAGGCTGCCGATATGTCAGTAAAACTTAGTTGTTCGAGGTGGTGATAAGCAGTAGAGGAGTTAGGCGATTTGATCGGCGAAATTTAGAACATTGGACCGCTGATACATCGAAAAAATTTAGAATATTGGACCACCGATACATCGGAAAAATTTAGAGGATTGGACCACTGACACGTCGGAGAAAATTAGAGGATCGGTCCACCGATACGTCAGAAGCCAGACGAGGATCGGCCCGAAACATTGGAAAAATTTAGTTGATTGGACCATCGATGAGCATCAGATGAAAGATGAATATCAGACCGCCGAAGTGTCGGAAGCTTAGAGAACTAGCCATCCGACAGGTAGAAGATTCGATCGCCGATGATGGCTTTTGCACCACTGATAAAGGACTCGAAAGCTTAGACGGATGGGGATCCAAAATGGCAGAAAACATTAGTTTTTTTACCACTGAGGGATAGCCTTTGGCATCACCGATGAATAGTGGAAAGGGTTAGTTGTATGGCCGCTGATGAGCAGTGGAGAAAATTAGTCGTTTTGAGTACCAAAACGTCGAAATGATAGTTGGGATGAGATCCGATTCTATCCAAGAAATTTTGGGTTTTTTTTTTAAGTGGAATTTCTCTCAACAAATTCCAACTGTTTTTCAGTGGATTTTCAGTAGATTTCCAGTGGATTACAGGGCTGAAAAGGGAAGAGAATTCCAGATGGCTGAAGTTCGCATTCTAGACCAAATTCAGTGGTGTGTTTTGCCATCATTTTTTGAAATGGTGTGGTTTTCACACCCAAGCTCGGAATGAAGCATGTGGATAGGCATTGGAAATCTTATCCAATAGGGAGCAAGGGAAATTCACCAGAATATGAGTATGGAGCAGCAAAGCGCTAATGACAGCTGATTCTGTCAAATGGACAAATCTGGGAAATTGCATGCCTAGAGGTAACAAGACCATGAATTCAAACCAACTATTATGTGGAAGAGGAATTCCATGCAAAGATAAGGGATTTGAAAGGGAAAATTCCTTAACCCATGTCTTGCTAACTATATTATATTTTATAAGTTTTATGCATGAAATGCATGAGGATATGCTTTGCATACATAGGATATTGAGGATTATATATATATAATGAACCACTAATGATAGTTATTGCATTGGTGTTGGCATTAGTGGAAAAACCACCGACAACATGGGCATGGTTGAATATGTTGCTGATGCTAAAAAGTGTGATTAGAAACCCTATGGAGGAAGGGATAAGGCAACCAGTCCATAATCAAAAGTTGGTGAGAAGATTCTCTAATCCTCTACAAGATACTGACTAAATTGCTAATGTCGAAGGTATAAGTAGGATCCATGTAGGTAATGGTTTAGTTATGACAAATTCCAAGGAGTGGAAAGGGTAAGAGACCTCATACCATGTGGATATTTGAATGTTATACTACGTTCATATAGAAAGTGTCATGCCTGTATATATTGATTGAGCTTAGTATCCCAAGGAAAGTAAGCACTGATGATCTTGATTATAGTAATGCATCCTATATGTAGTCATGGTTAGGCCATGCATGCCCATTAGAGGAAATTTGGGGTCTAAAATGAGCCTTATAAGAAAACGTGCCAAAATAAGTTTTTTGAGTTGGAATTCAAGAACCAATAGAATTTCAATAAAATAAGTCAACCATAATGGTCGAATTGACATATTTGTCATTAAAAAAAACTACTTTTTTTGTTTGTATTTTCTGACATATCTCATTGTGTTTTTACTCAAATTTTGATCGAGAGAGCTCGTTGGATGCAGAATTTGATTCCGCATCCAACGAGTACCCACACTGCATACTTTCAACGGACCCTGCTACCCCCAAAACAAGAAATACCTGAAAAAAATGTGATGATGACATCATCATCACATTTTTTCAGATATTTCTTGTTTTTGGGGTAGTGGGGTCCGTCAAAAGTATGCAGTACGGGTACTCATTGGATTCGGAATCAAATTACGCATCCAACGAGCTCTTCCGATCGAAATTTGAGTAAAAAAATAGGGAGATATGTCGAAAATACGAACACAAAAAGTAGTTTTTTTCTTTCTTCCTCCAAAATTAATCAATATTATTTTATTATTTTAACTATTATTTTATTATTTTCCTTCGGAGGCCCATTTTAGACCCCAAAATTCCTCTAATGATGTTGAATGCATAGCATTCCTGAATCAATGCAAGGTAGCATTGAATGGATATGCATTAAAAAGATTTTATGAATCTTGTAGTCATGCATTGAATGGATGCATATGAAGGGTGTGAGTGATTGATTGCATAAGTATAGGTGAAACTATTGTGCTGCATTGCATGAATGCATTGAGATGAGTTGTTGGAGCAGGGTCCCGCAGCTACAGAAGAAGCTGCTAGTTTTGGCGGAAAGAGGACAAGGCAGAGCTACGACGCCGTAGCACGTTTCCAGCTGGAGAGCAGAGCCGGAAACCATGACTTTTGGGATAGAAAAGCCAAGAAGGAAATGGTACCCGAGCGGCCAAGAGAAGAAAGCTCAACCACTGCATTGAAGGCAGTGGCGGAAGACAGGAGGGCTCATCGACCCTCATAAAGAAAAAGGAGCAACGAGGCTCAAGCATTGAAGGCGAAGGACAGAAGAGAGAAGCGGTGCATAGTACCCATGGTCAGTGCCGGGAAGCATGGAAGACTGCAGAGAGCTGTGGTGTGACAGGAAGCGGCTACCTCAAGGACAAAGAGGACCGACTGTCACTATTTAGGGTATGGGTTTACTGTTGGGATAGGCCCATAGTGTTGTAATGGCGAGACCTTCGGGCCGCCTATAAAAGCTTGCATTTTGTATTGTAAAGGGTTAGCTAATTTGTCAATTAGCCAGTGGGTTGGCTCGTAGGAGGAGTCGTAGTTGGTCAGTAGATTATTTTTGAAGTAGACTCAGGAGTCAGTCAAACAGACTGTGTTGTAACGATCCAGACACTTAGCTTGTCTGTGAGTCATTTGAGTCTGTATGTAACCATCCACAGAGAGGAAAGAGAGGGAAGGATATATTGAAAGAAAGGCAATATAGAGATAGAAATAGGCCAGAGATCTAGAAGAGATCTCACGCTGCATATGCGGTGCAACAGACTGTGCTAACTTCCCTCAAGAGATATAATAGAACCACAGTTTGGTGGACGTAACTCCCATCCCGGGGGTGAACCACATTAAATCTGTGTGTTATGTGTTGCATGAATGTGATTGTACTCTCTTATTGTTACTGGTTATTATGCATATGATGTTAGTTGCAGTAAGTGAATGTATGTATTGTTCAGCTCATGATAATGCAAGAAGATAGAGATAAGTTGAAGTATTTTAGTAAGCTGTTTAAAGACTCCTTTACGTCTGTTTCTAATGACCACTTAATCACAATATAAATTATGGAAAGTAGAGTTACACATGGTGACACAGTCAACGCTAAGAGTGCAAAGTCATAGTGGTAAGATATCGCAGAGAGGTGATATCGCACCGGCAGAGGAGCTACGGTGCGCGATACTGCGAGCTGAGGGCTTAGCGTTGAAGAGAGGTTGGGTGTCCCGCGGTGCGCAGAGATGCGATCAGGTTGGGGATGTTGTGAGTAAGTGGAAGTTGTGCGGCGCGGGAAGAAACCGTGCGACTTGCACGTGGATAAGGATCGTACGGCTAGAAGTGTTGCGAGGAGACGGGGATGTGCGATCCGAAGATATAGCTGACTTTGTGGCTCACAGGAGTAAGAGAAGAAAAGTAGGATGCGTAGTACCTAGTCCAAGACACTTGAGTCTTGGGTAACCCATTAGATTCACTTCGGGTGAGACTTCAGATCACTTCGCGGTCTATCACCGAAAGGGCCAGTGAGTTAGGGGTGTTGTTGATTGATTATAGTAAACCCGGGTCTGCCCATGCAATCAAAAAATGGTTTCATTGCTGGTTTAAATGACTGGGATTCAATGTTCTGTTGGCATCCTACTAGAGAAGAGTTTCACCAGTGGCTGGATTCAGACTTAAGGGAGTTCGCCAAGAAAGAGAATAGGAGTCCGAGACTAAGCACAGAGGCCTGGTTAGAAAAGCATATCGCTTTAGACATACACGCTATATTTTTTGTAACCTATGGAAACGAGCTTTTCGATTGGTTATCCAAGCTGACAGATAGGAACAAATTGAAGAAGAAAAGAAACATTGTCTGAACACTGGAGCTGATTCAGACTGTGCAGAACCTCGACAATCCGATTACAAGAACAGTGGACTTCTAGCTGACAAGTGTGCTAGAAGGCTTCGTTACAGAATTTACAGTTGACCAGAGAAAGAGCTTCAGCGTAGCTGAACGATACTTCTTCAGAGGATATCACGGTAAGTACCTAATATCTCTAAACTTGTCCCTTAAGATGTTGCTATATGAAAAAGGAACAATGGATCTAGTCTCAGATGAATAAGTAAAGATAGTAATGTCACAAGAGTTTGAAAGGGATTTTGATGACATTGGACGAACACGTAGTGGAAAGAAGTATAAAGTAGATTTTAGTTCTCCTATATTTGAAGAAAGTTCAGATAGTATCAGACAAAAGAGCCCTAGCACCACAGAAGAACCAGAGGGGGGTATACCTTACCACCCCTATACTCCATAGAAGCAGACAGGGACTCAGAATAACCCCGTAGGTACTCCATCTAGTAGCTCATAGTCAATACCTACTCCCGTTACAGCACCTTCACCTACACCGCTGAGTGGTAGTAGCCCAGTCAGTCAGAACCCACCACAGAGAAATAGAATGGGAGACGACATGAAGCTACCTATTTTTAAAGGTACAGGAGCAGAAGACCCAGAACAGCATTGGTTCCCATGCGAAGCTATGTGGACCATTAAAACAATCAATGATGATAACCTTAAACTTGTACAGTTGGTCACCACACTCAAAGACAGAGCCTTGACATGGTACATAAAATATACTACATTACCCAAGACGCTTGCCCAGGTCAAGAACGCCATGATTAAAGAGTTTAAGAAACCTAAGTCTGAGTCTCAGTGCATTACAGTGCTCAAGGATATTAAGCAGCTACCATCACAGTTAGTATGGGACTTTAAACAGAAATTCAAAGCTCTTATAGACCAAGTAAGTTTTGAGTTTGCGCCACAGCAGCATAAGGAATGGTTTATTGCAGTGCTTCTCCCTCATATCAGAATGCCACTAATGCAGTAGAAACTTACTACTCAAGATGAAGCGCTGGAGATGGCAATGAAACTAGAGGCTTCACCTTTAGCGGAAACTAGTACAGGCATGACAACTCTACAGACCCAGTTGGCCAACCTCACGTTACAGATACACGAACTTAAAAAAGGGAAAGAGGTTATGCAGGACATATGGTGCATAAAGTGTAGAACACAGGGCCATAGTAAAGATAACTGTCCAGTTTTTGCAGAATATTTAGCGTCAGGGGCTCCTAACCCCTTACCACGAACACAAGGGCCATGGTGTGAAATATGTAAAACACAAGGACATCCACCTCAGCAATGCCCCTTGCTTCAGAAGTATGTACAGACACCTAAAAACCTATATTGTATCTTCTGTAAGTTTGTCGGGCACGATCAACAAGACTGCCGAGCTTATGATCTCATGTCAGAAAGAACACAGGATGTGTACAGAGTCTAGGCAGACACACAAGGTCCATCAATAGGACCACAGCCGGATCATACTTATGGAGGCCGAGGAGGAGGTTTTGGCCAAGGTCGTGGACCAGTCACTTGTTATAATTGTGGAATTATAGGACACTATGCCAGGGACTGTCAAAATGCTACTACTACTTGTAACTACTGCAAATATTATGATCATACCATAGAAGAGTGTCCTATCTTGATAGCTAAGATCAGAGACCCTAAGCCCACAGCACACCAGAACATCCAGCTTATTGCTGCTGAGCCTAAGGAACTAGAACCAGTAGTTAACATTGTGACTCGGAGCGGTGCTTCCACCAGAGGCACATTGCAGGAGACCGGAAAGAACACAAGTCGGGGGTGGGTGCGCAGAGCTCCTAGTAAAGTAACAGCACTCGATATATATCAGAATAAAGAGACTTTTCATGAAGCCAAGGCTTCCTTTGATCAACCTACACCATCAGGACCACAGGTACCGCCATCTAGGAGCGTACCGCAGCAAGCACCTTGTAGCGATATCCCTAAGCAGGCACAGTAGGCTACCACATCGGGAAGATGCGACGAGGATGAATCGACAGGAAGTGTACAAACCTTCCTGCACAGCTGCATGAAACTCCTGAGAAATGATAAAGATGTCGGTGAGCTATAGCATATGAGAGATCAGTGTCAGCAACCCTCTCTCTCGGGCAGTGCACACCGCGCTGTCCATAATATTACAAGACATGCAAGGACAGGAAGAGAGATGAAATTCACAGCGCAGATTGGTGAGTTTGAAATGGATGAGGTTGTCTTAGATCTAGGATCAGAGGTGAATGTTCTAACTAAGCAGACATGGGAACAGATGGGTAGTCCTCAGTTATCCCTATCGCCTATCCACCTGAGATTAGCTAATCAGCAGCGAGTATCACCGTTGGGTCAACTACCGCAGGTGCCAGTTGATATAGACGGAGTCCGTACTTTTGTGGACTTCGAGGTTATAGAAATCATTGGCGACAGTCGACCATATCCCACACTATTAAGTATTGATTGGGCAATTGGCAGCAAAGCTGTCATTGACCTAAAGAAAAGACAAATGACCTTTGAGGATGCGCAGATCCACGTCATCGCACCACTAGATCCTTACCAAGGTCCTAGATATATTGAACCTATCCGAGCAGAGGAAGAGGCACATAACATCGATAGTCTCTACTAGATGACTGTGAACCAGAATGACTACATCAATCCAACCACAGAAGGGAACATTAGTTGGCGATGCGATAGCTCATGCGCATCCTATTCTGATGTTGCTCTAGAAAACTGGCAGAACCGACTTTACGAAGTCTCATCGCGCAGATGTGCGTTTATAAGTAAGTCACTGCGATGGATTGGCGCCGAGATCGCGGAGATCCCATCATATCATGGTCTGACGAATATCCAGGATTTTTTTGAACAGTTTGAGCAACAAATTCCTCATGAAAAGAGGATTGTAGCTATGGACCTTGCAGTTCGAGCTACACCTGCAAGATGGTGGTATGCGCATAAAGAGAATATCGCATCATGGGATAATATAAAAAAACTGATGGCGATCAGATTTTCTGACAATAGAGAGTATGTTCAGCACAAGTACACAGGAGAAACTGACCCCAGGGTACACATTCAGACATGTGAACAGAACTGGTTGAACATTCCAGAGGATGAATGGGTTCACAGATTCATTCACGCATTGGACACAGTTCCAAGGAACTGGTATACAGAGACTGAGCTGCGCAAGGGAACAACCACATGGTCACTTATGAAAGACAGCTTCCTACTCACCTTTGCGTTTGAATCAGAACATCCAAGTGTTGCTCAGGCCCTAGTTATAATCAAGACAAAGCTTTTTGAGGATCGCACCATCTCAGTACCAGTCCAACTTGAGTGGACTATCCAGCTAGAAGAGGCGTTGGAATGCTATAATTTTGCATCAGAATCAGAGGAGGTGGATGAGGATCCTCGCAACACCAACATTCCAGAATCGGAAGGCACTCGCGACGTGGAGGGACCATAGTTAGAGATTCCAGCGATCACCGAGCCTATCAAGATTAAAAAGATCAATATTGGCACAGATGCAGAACCTAAGTTTGCCTCTATTGGAGACTATTGGAATGATGAAACAGTGGGATAGATTGCATATCTGTTACATGACTATCAGGACCTATTTCCCACCAAGTTCACAGAGATGAAGGGAATAGTTGGAGACCTGGGAGTCATGAGGATACCATTAAAGGAGGATTCTAGACCAGTTAAGTAGCACCCATACAGATTGAATCCGCGCTACAAAGAAAAAGTAAAGGACGAAATTGATAAAATGCTAGCAGCAGGCATCATTGAGCCAGTAGAGGAAAGCGAATGGGCTAGCCCTATGGTAGTGAAAGAGAAGAAAACAAAAGGGGACATCAGAATATGTGTTGATCTGTGAAAACTCAACGATGCATCACTTCATGATCCATTTCCAACACCGTTCACTGATGAGGTATTAGACAACGTGGGAGGACAAGAGGTCTACTCCTTCACCGATGGGTTTTCAGGATACCATCAGATCAGAATACATCCAGAAGATCGATCCAAGACCACATTTGCAACAGAATGGGGCTCCTTCCAGTATACAGTAATGCCCTTTGGCCTCAAGAATGCACCAGCTATATTTTCTAGAGTAGTAGTTGCTGTTTTTAAAGAATACATCCATAAGTTCTTAGAAGTATATTTTGATGACTGGACTATATTTGGGTTAATTGATAAGCACATAGGAGATCTAAGACTGATGTTAGAAAAATGTAGGCAGTACCAGATTTCTCTAAACTTGAAGAAATGTATATTTTGTGCACCATTTCGTATTTTGTTGGGCCACATTGTTTGTAGACAAGGCTTGATGGTAGACCCCGCCAAGATCGCTATCATTGTAAACCTTCCAGCACCTAACTTAGTCAAGCAACTGAGGACAGTACTTGGTCATATCGGGTATTATAGATAGTTCATCAAGGGCTACGCAAAGATTACAGCGCCGATGGAGAAATTGCTAAAGAAAGATGTAAAATTCCTATGGAACGAGGAATGCCAGCAGAGTCTAGACATACTTAAGGAGAAGATGGTTACAACACCCATCCTAGTATTTCCGGATTGGACTAAGCCTTTCCATGTACATGTGGATGCATCCGGCATTGCATTAGGAGTCGTCTTGACCCAGCCAGGAGAAGGGGATCTTGACCATCCCATCGCATACTCCAGCAGAAAGCTATCCACAGCGGAAAAGAACTACACCACAATAGAAAGGGAGGGCTTAGCTATGGTATATGCGCTGCAGAATTTCAGGAACTATTTATTGGGTGCCTTTTTTAAAATGTTTACTGATCATTCCGCATTGAAGTACCTAGTCAATAAACCAGTGTTAGGGGGAAGAATCTGCAGATGGTTACTCCTCTTCCAGGAGTATGATTTTGAAATCATTGTGAAACCAGGAAGACTAAATGCAGGACTAGATCATCTGTCACGGTTAGACTCAGGAGAAGATCCCAGTAACCTAGAAGACAATCTGCCAGATGTGCCGTTGTTCTCCATACAAATCGCAGATGAGTACTATGCCGACATTATTCAATTCCTCACCACAGGAGTAGCACCTGATGAGTTTACTAAGCAGCAAAAGAAACAGTTGGTTGTGAAGGCAGCAGACTTCACCCTCATTGCAGGATGCCTATACAAGTTAGGCCCGGATGAAGTTCTACGCAGATGTGTGATGCCGCACGAAAAAGACGCTATTATCAAAGAAGCTCATTCAGGAACCGCAGGAGGTCATTTCGCTGGAAAACCGACTGCGCAGAAAATCTTGGATGCAGGATTATGGTGGCCCACATTGCATAAAGACACCAAGAAATTTTGCAGATGCTGCAATATCTGCCAAAGGGTAGGAAAACCCTCACGACGCGATGAAATGCCGCTGCGACCGCAGGTCACGCTGTGTGCATTCGACAAATGGGCTATCGATTTTGTGGGTCCTATCAACCCACCAGGGAAGCGCACTGGTGCGAGATATATTATCACTGGGATAGAGTACCTCACCAGATGGGCAGAGGCCAAAGCAGCAAGAAATTGTGATGCTGCTACAGCCGCACAGTTCCTTTTTGAAAACATCATCAGCAGGTTTGGATGCCCAGTAATTTTGATGAGTGACCAAGGTACACATTTCTTGAACAGTACTATTGAGGCATTAACAGAAGAATTCCAGATCTAGCACCATAAGAGCACTCCCTACCACCCGCAGGCTAATGGTACAGTGGAGGCCTTCAATAAGATTTTAGAAAATGCTCTTACTAAGATCTGCAATAGCCAAAGGAATGATTGGGACCTCAGAGTTAATGCTGTCTTATGGGCATACAGAACCACATGCAAGAAACTTACGGGACACACACCTTTCAGCTTGGTATATGGACAAGAGGCTGTTATGCCTATGGAGTATATTCTTCCCAGTTTAAGAATCGCTCAGATTACCGGGACGACTGATACAGACACAGTTGAAGCAAGGCTAGCACAACTGCTTGCCTTAGAAGAAGACAAATTCATCGTTGGATTCCATCAGAAAGTGCAGAAGGCCCGAGAAAAAGCTTGGCATGACAGACACATTAAGAATAATACTTTCTAGACCAGAGACCTGGTGCTCCTCTATGATAGAAAATTCATCAAGTTCCCAGGAAAGTTTAAGACACATTGGCTAGGGCCATATCAGATAGAGCAAGTCACAGAAGGAGGTGTCGTTCAGCTCAGCCAGCTGAACGGGGACCTTTTGCCCACATGGATCAATGGCAATAGGCTTAAACTATATAGTGATAGCCACCTCGCCCATCAGCCTTAGCTTAAACCAGCCGCAATGGTGCAGATGTCCAGTGTAGTTGAAAGGACGCATCGCACCGGGAATGAGTCTACACCCTAAAAAAAAAAAAAAAAAAATTAACACTGTTTGTTTGCGCAGGTGATGCAGAGTTGCATCGCTATAGTAAGATGTTTCCCCCTACCACGTACTCGGTTTGCAACCGACAGTGGGCTAGTCAAGTCACTATCTGACAGGTAGTTAATGAATAAATGACCGGTATCCCCTACCGTAGATTTGGCAGCAGTATAATAAATTTTTCCAGATTTGGTAAATCTCTGACGACACTAGTGCCTGGATATGCACGCTTTGAGGGACACGTGATCAGATCTCAGCAATTATGACAGATCAGAATGACGGGTAGTGTCTCATCCGAGTAATTATTATGGCCAATGGGGTTGACCCAGGATGACCGTTGCGTCCAGTAGTATGCATTCGGCATAAAAGCATACATCCTTCAAGTAGGAAGGGTACAGTTGCCAAATCTCGAGAGCCATGCAAAGCAGTGATAAGTGCCCCCTGTGCAGAGCCAATTAAGTTGCAGAGTACAGTGACTTCCAGAGTTCGAAGCCACTGCACGCCCAGAGTATTGAGCCGAGCGGATTCTGACTGAGGCCAAACCTATAGAAGTAAAGTTAGAAAGAACGTACTGGCCGTGTGTTCTCCATGACGACGCCACCCAAGGTTGTGAAAATCGAGACAACACAAGTTAGACAGTCGCTAAGGATGAAGAGTCAAGCACCAGAAGTAGAAGTTGTCACTAAAGTCTCTACTAAGGAGAAGAAGGATGCCGATCCGATCACTGAAGATAAGAAAGCAGAGCAGAAGACTGATGCGAGGAATTCTCCCGCTAGGAGAAAGGTAAAAATGAGAAAAAAAGCAACAGGAGAAAGTCGCTGACCTATCTGATCAGCTAAGAGAAGCACGAAAGATTATGAAGGTACTGAAACAGAAACCTGAGGGTCAGAGGCAGCAGGTAGATCTGGCCCACATCGAAGAGAAGAGAAGTGGAAGAAGACTGCAAGCCCAGCCGAGGGGAGACTCCCAGAACGAGGACAAAGGCTTGTTCTCAGAGCGGAGTTCATGGGTTGCTTCTTCTCCATCCACGAGGCTCTAGCTGGAAGAAAATGCTTGAGAAGTCCGGAAGATACAGATTTTCCTTGCGATAAAAGTTTTAACCCAGATAAAAAGGAAAGGATATTTGTGGAACACTTCTCAAACACTAGAGCGCTCATAAAGAAAGAAGAGCGAAGAGAGCAAAACCATGACTATGGGCAGAAAGGATAAGAGAGCCCAGCGAACTAAGTTACCGAAACTCCAGAAAGAGCGTGCCGAGGAGATGAAGAATGAAGTCGCAGGACTTCAAGGCAGGTTACAGCGCACTTCGCAGGAGGCAAAGGATAAGTTGCAGCAAGAGAAGTCCATTCCAGGTGGCTTGAGGATGAGCCACAAGTAAGTGTTAGGGGACTGTTGGAGCAAGGTCTCGCAACTACAGAAGAAGCTCCTAGTTTTGGCGGAGAGATAAGTTTTGGAGAAAAGAGGACAAGGCAGAGCTACGACGCTATAGCACGTTTCCAGCTGGAGAGTAGAGCCGGAAACCATGACTTTTGGGATAGAAAAGTCAAGAAGGCAACAGTACCCGAGCGGCCGAGAGAACAAAGCTCAACCACTGCATTGAAGGTAGCAGCGGAAGACAGGAGGGCTCAGCGACCCTCATAAAGAAGAAGGAACAATGAGGCTCAAGCATTGAAGGCGAAGGACAGAAGAGAGAAGCGGTGCATAGTACCCATGGTCAGTGCCGGGAAGCATGGAAGACTGCAGAGAGTTGTGGTGTGACAGGAAGCGGCTACCTCAAGGACAGAGAGGACCGACTGTCACTATTTAGGGTATGGGTTTACTATTGGGACAGGCCCATAGTGTTGTAATGAAGAGACCTTCGGGCCGCCTATAAAAGCTTTCATTTTGTATTGTAAAGGGTTAGCTAATCATTCAGTTAGCCAGTGGGTTGGCTCGTAGGAGGAGTCGTAGTTGGTCAGTAGATTATTTTTGAAGTAGACTCAGAAGTCAGTCAGACAGACTGTGTTGTAACGATCCAGACACTTAGCTTGTCTGTGAGTCATTTGAGTCTGTATGTAACCATCCAGAGATAGGAAAGGGAGGGAACGATATATTGAAAGAAAGGCAATATAGAGATAGAAATAGGCCAGAGATCTAGAAGAGATCTCGCGCTGCATATGCGGTGCAACAGACTGTGCTAACTTCCCTCAAGAGATATAATAGAAGCACAGTTTGGTGGACATAACTCCCATCCCGGGGGTGAACCACGTTAAATCTGCGTGTTATGTGTTGCATGAATGTGATTGTACTTGCTTATTGTTACTGGTTATTATGCATATGATGTTAGTTGTAGTAAGTGAATGTATGTATTGTTCAGATCATGATAATGCAAGAAGATAGAGATAAGTTGAAGTATTTTAGTAAGCTGTTTAAAGACTCCTTTACGTCTGTTTCTAATGACCAATTAATCACAATATAGCTTCTGGAAAGTAGAGTTATGCACGGTGACACAGTCAACTCTAAGAGTGCAAAGTCGTAGTGGTAAGATATCGCAGAGAGGTGATATCGCACCGATAGAGGAGCTGCGGTGCGCGATACTGCGAGCTGAGGGCTTAGCGTTGAAGAGAGGTTGGGTGTCCTGCGGTGCGCAGAGATGCGATCAGGTTGGAGATGTTGTGAGTAAGTGGAAGTTGTGCGACGCAGGAAGAAACCGTGCGACTTGCACGTGGATAAGGATCGCACAGCTAGAAGTGCTGCGAGGAGATGGGGATGTGCGATGCGCATATATAGCTGACTTTGTGGCTCACAGGAGTAAGATAAGAAAAGTAGGATGCGCAGAACCTGGTCCAAGACACTTGAGTCTTGGCCAACCCATTAGATTCACTTCGGGTGAGACTTCAGATCGCTTCGCGGTCTGTCGCCGAAAGGGCCAGTGAGTTAGGGGTGTTGTTGATTGATTATAGTAAACCCAGGTCTGCCCATGCAATCAACATGAGTGCATGTAATATTGTGAATAACTAATGGCTGAAATGATGAATTGATGACAATTCAGGAACCATTTCAAAGGTTGTTATGAATGCAGGATAGTAAGTGCATAAAGAGGATAGTCATGATCGATTGGCTGTCGGAAATGCTCTATGGAAGAGAAAGGTGGTACAAATGATACGCTTGTGAAGTAAGGAGTATCTAAACATTTCATTTGATTGCATGAATGATGTGACTATGCCTTGCAAATGTTAGTATGATAATGATTGCGTGAAGTAAATGATTTTTGGTAATATTGATGTGATTAACAACTGGAATTATTTGAATTTTATAAATTCTAAAAATGCTTCAGTGATGGTTGCAGCAATGAAAAGGTTATATGCATCCAGACTTACCAAGTGTTCGGCTAACTGAGGTTCAGGTTTAGGTAGACTGTTTGGGGCATGGAAACGAAGGTAAGACCATGACAAAGACATAAATCTACCATGTGAAAGAGACAAACCTTATGAGAAGAGTCTCATGGCTATGAAAATAGTTGGTATGCATAATGGGTTGTTAAATTTGAATTGTGAATTTCAGATTTAAGAAATTACTGACAACTACTAATAACTATTGGCTTGCATAAGATTGTGTCAGGAGGATGCATTGTAAGTGGGTATTCATATTATGCTATTAAGCATAAAATTATAATGGGCACAGTGGTGCTGCTTACAAGAGACCTACAAATGAGGATCAATTCATTGCTAAGAAAATCAATTTCTGTAGTAGACAGAGTTGCAAATTCTTATTGAATTTAATTACTAATGTCATTGCTTAGTTATGGAAAAATCAATTTGGATTGTATTATCAGGTAATGATTGACTGTTTGTCTACTTGATGAATGTGCCAGGGGTACACATTGCAGAAAGACCATGTGAGATGGCCTGGAGGAGCCAAAATTCATGGGAAGGTTCTCCCTTATCTTGGAAATGGGTTTCGGGTGAAACTCCATTGGACATTTTGGAAATATCTCATTTGCACTACATGTTTGGTAATCAACATGAGTGAGATGGTATAGATTATGTCAGCAAGACATGTGTGGATATGAAATGTAAAAAGGAGTTGGGATGGCTAACCGAGGGACTGTCAAATCAGAGAAGGAGGCCCCATTCCTCCTTAACGAAGGAATACTTCATCAGCAAATGGATAAGTGTTCTGTGACCCTTGCTAAGAATATGCATGTCAAATTATTAAAATTCCATATGTAGAACCTGTTTTGATTTTATTTCCATTATGAATGATTGCTTGAGTATGAATAGGTCCTACATGACACACACCGAGAAAGGGTGCACACTTTTCCGATGTCGAGTCATGAGAGGGTTTTCAATATTGACTACACCCTAGGGAGTGGATGCACTCTTGGTGTCTCAATACGTGATAGTGAATGATATGAAATATGATTACAGTTTTAGAGCAATAATGTTGATGAGTTTGCTTATATTGCTTGTGTTGATAGGATAAATAGATGCAGTTGGGTGTTGCACCCTAAAGAGAAAAGGAAAACGGTTGTTGTGGGGGGTTTTCCAGTAAGGGTTATTGTTGATATAAGTGTGCATTATTGTTGATATAAGTGTATGTTGATATAAGTGTATGTTGGTATAAGTGTATGTTGTACTATTATATGCCTGGGGATCCATAGTAGATCATGGACCTGGAAATGGTCATGGTAAAGTTCCAAGCATAGTTGACATGAGGGTGTACTGGCTGGACATTAATTATTTGATGTTTTGGAGCAACTTGCATGCTGACCTAACATCCAATTCCATAGGCGATCCCATGGCTTGCAAAGAGAAGCAGGATCCTGTGGACCAACGAGGAAACGCGCAATACAGATAAGTATTGGATTATTTTGCTTATGAATATACATGTGTATATGATTGGTTATGATGTTTTAATCTCTTGTTCTAGAGATAAAACTAATGAGAATAAACTAAACATGTGAATCTATTACATTTTTGGATATAGGTATCACTGGGAGCAAGGACTATGAGAGCATCCTAGGGGTACATGTGGACATGTGACTGTCCTGGAGAGCTCTAATGAGAGGTAATGAAAAAGGTGCTAGTAATACTATGGAGGTCCTAGCAGCCAAGACAAACCATGTGGAGAGACTCCATCGTTGAGAGGTCTGAAATAGACCAGAGACACTAAGTGTCATGACCAAGAGGGATTGGTCCATCATTCATAGTGAAGTGAAAGAGGCCGAGAGCATGAAAACCACAGTGGTGGTGTGGGTTCTAGGATGGAACAAGACAAAGAGGGGAAAAAATCTTGCTGCTCTCTCTTTCCTTTTTTATTATACTTATGCATTGTGAAAACAAAGGATTGTTGAATGCATGTGTGGCTGAAAATAGAATGTGTTTATTTGCTTAAAGTAAATTAGGAATGCCGGAATGGTTAATTCCCTGCCCAAGGATGGACATGAATGAGCTCATGTGTCTGTTGGGAAGGCATGAAAAATATGAAATTCTCCTTGATGAGACTTGGAATGTCATGCCAATTGAGCAGTTAATTGACTGATTTTAATGTCTATATTATGCTTGGTCTGACAGAATTTCAATGGTGCATTTCATAGGTGAGAAAAGTGAAACCCGGTGGTGCACATTGGTCATGGCAGTAGATCAAAAGTTGTTGGACTTGGATGGAAGTCTCCTTCAAATGATTTCCAAGAACCAAGAGAATCTTGGAGAGATGCTCAAGATATAGAAAAGGAAAAATGAAATAAACCACCAAATTTTGCAAGATTCTATTGGTTTGCAAAGGGAGGTGAAAATCCTTATGGGAGCAATAGGAAAAGGAAAGGAAGGTGGATCAGTGATGGGACATTAGTTCGAGCGACCCAATAAGAAACAATCCAGGCATGAAGACTCAAAGGAAATTGAGCATGTAAAGATGAAGCAGCCAGTGAAATGTTGGGGATGCGGAGGACATCATTTACGCCGGGACTGCCCAACGAGGGAACATAAAGAGGGAAACGGCCACAAAGTTCCTAGGCTTCAGGATAAGCTAAAAGCTGAGAACCAGCAGGAGAATTTCATGGTAGCCAAGGAGCTTGGTCCTAAACGTTCAAAGTAAATAATTGAACATGGCACAGATCTGCAAAATTTTGAAATTTTGGATGTGCAAATTGTATATGTATTCCTGTGTATTGGAACACTGAGGATGGTGTTATTCCATGGGGGATGGGAATATAACACCCCAGTTTTGACCCTATTTGCATGATGTATATAATGTAATTAGTCGTGGTGAGGAGCTAAAGGCAAAAGCCCCACCATCGATATGGTTGTGTATGTTTCGACAATAGGGATAGTTGTCAATGGTATATCGTGCTATTCGACACATTATAGTTTGTCATCATGTAAATATGCACATCAATTAAAATAAACTTAAATCCAGCTACGACGGTGCAATGTTGAATGAAAAGGGCATCATTCCAAAGGATAAGAGGGGGGGGGAATGATGAACCTTGAGTCATGGGGGAAAAATCTACATGTCATCACCCTGTTTGTTTTTCTCACCTTCCTTTGTCTCATCCAACCACCTTTTTAATGTTCTATTGAGTTGTTGAGGCATTTATTGCTACAAGTGGAGGGTGGAAGGATTGTCAGTCTTTTCCACATGCTCACTCCACCATTCCTCTCTCCACCTTCACGTGGGTAAGGGAACCATCACTACATGGCCTCTCTCTTGGATTTTGCAGGGGGTTCACTCTCACGCGGGGGATGCTTAGAGGGGGTTGGTTAATCTACCTCGTGCATGGAGTCATCTTTTTTGGCTTCCACCATTTCTAGATAGTGAAGGACCGCAGTGGTTGTATTTTTTTGTTCGTCAGCTGTTGTGTTTCCCTATTTTGTCAGCCACGTCCTTTCCCCTCATGCACAGATTGATGGAGAATCAGTTCTTTCCCTATTTCTGTGTGTGTAACTTTCTTCATCATTTGCGTTGAGGAGCTGTGTGCTGTGGGATTTTAGATATTGGATGGCTATTGATTTCCACATCCGTTGGTTGAGTCCTCCCATGTCTATGTTGGGAGTTCTACTTCTACCCCAACTGTGGACTGTGTAAGTTCCTCTCCATTTCCTTATCAGATTGTCATCTGCATTTATGTCCTTCTTTCTGTCCAACATTGAGAATCAGACCTCTCCCCTGTTTTGGGACTGTGTAAGGTTGCCATAGTTTTTATTGTGAGTTTGGGCTATCAATTCACCCTGGTTTTGGGTTGGTTCTTGGTTGCTGAGGCAGCAAATGTCTTTTGGGGATTGTTTCTGAGTTATTTGGCCATGCTAGGGCCAAGAATAACTCTGGAGTGTTGTTGGACCTGAACTGTGTTTCACCTTTTGTTTGAGATTATCACGTGGTTGTTTTTTCCTTCTTCATAGAGCTGTGAATGGGTTGTTTTTCCGTGGTATGCAGTGGTTGGTCTTCAAACTGTTAAGAGTGGGATTAGAGGCTAGGTATGCTTGAGAAAACTGGTGTTTGAGGCAACCATCTTAGCATTTATCCTTTCCTAGCTCCTTGATGACCTGGTAAGCCCTACTGTGTGGGCTTAGCTGATTGTGTACCTTGTCTATGTGTAAGCCTACATTGACCCTTATTCCTTGAGGAATCATTCCTATCTTGGTGGTGTTAGTGTTGCTGAGAGATTGATGAGCATGCTAGCCTATGGTTGGGTGGAACGTTGCAGGGATGTAGCTGGTTGCGGGACAAGTTCTTCATTAAAAGGTAAGTACTCCTAACTATTTCATCTCTGCAATTATATCTACTATTTCGTGAATTATGATGAACATGTTGAATGCTGGAATGTATATGTTTGCTTTCGCTGAATGTTGAGTAACTATGTATTCTTATATGTTTTATGCATCTTAGTATGTATCATGTTAAGCTTTTTAATATTAGCATTTATCCTTTTTCATGTTCATGGGGCTGTTTTCCCATTTTTTTTGTGTTAGTAGCATCCTCTTCACCGGTTAGAGGGTTGGGGACATTACATATACGATTTTTTAGAGGGGACTTTTTGGAAATTGGAACACTTTGGGACAAGTTCTCATCTATTATCCACCAGCTAATATTCACCGTGGAGTGGAATTTGTTAGATGGGATCCTAGAGCATCCTTATCTTCTGTGTTTGAACTAAATTTGGTGGAGCTTTGGGGAGTTCTCATCCATGAATTTTATGAATATGAAAATGGCTCTGTGGATTAAAAAAGGTCTAGGACTAAACCTTGTATAAATTTTGCATGTGCCCTACTTTTGTAATATAATCCACATTAGAGTCAAGGGTGAATTGACATAAGTCACGGAACAAAAGTTATGTTATTAGAGCTTAAACCCAATTCAACATACACATACAAATGGAATCAAGGATACTAAAGGATAGTGTAGGGTGTAAATATTGAAAATAAGAAAAAAGATTCCAAAAGAATAAGGTGAAGAGGGTAAACATAGTATGACCTATACTTTGACATGGTAATAAATTCATGAAACTTGACATGTCATGACATCATTTTGACATAGGACAATGACTACTAACAAAATATTTCAAATTTAGTTTCTTTCTAGGATGTTTATCCTAGAAAACAAGATACTCTATTGATAAATATAAATCTATTACCAACAAATTATGTGGTAATCCCTCAAAATTACATGGAAAGGGTGAAGGAAAATATGCAATGGGTTTGGATTTGTAATATATCCTTTTCGGTGGTTCTATGCGTGCCATACATTCAATCACTTCCTATGAATGTCTATGTTCCTACCTGGAGGTGCTGATAAAACCCATGGAACTAAAACCTTGATGAATAATGATAAAATAATAACTCTGCACCATTAGTCCCAATCCCTTTGGGATCATGTAATAGGTCTAGTTTAATCTATTGTAATCTAATAAAAACTGGTGGTAGAGGTGATTCTATGCATTTATTGTGTTACTTTTACATGGAAATGCTTCACTTGAGTAGGTTATCAGATCTATTATTTATGTGTACAGCATGTGCCAGGTTGTCTAACTTTAAGAAGGAAAAGTTTGAAAAAGTTAATAGGGCTATTTAGGTTTCTCTTTGTAAAGAGGAAGTGGGAAGGAATTCATTTTATTTAACACTTTATCATCTCCTCGGTTTGGGAATATGTTTCATAGTTTTATAAACATGGGAATTCCTTATCTTCCCATTGGAAAAAATTGTTTAGGAGACTGTTTTTAAAAAGTTAAAGGATGTTGAAAAAGCTTCCATATTCAAATTGCGTGTAGGGAAATCTCCCTACACCCTTAGTATAAAATTCAAACCCAAGTGATTGGTGAACACATATAGGGTGTGTTCTTGAACCTTAGTATAAAATTCAAACCCAAGTGATTGGTGGACACATATAGGGTGTGGATACTACCCTAATAGAGTTGGGGGTTACACTTATTAATGTTTCATATAAACATAATGTGGGGTTGTTATTGAGTGAGCTTGAAGCTATATCTTTGGATTTGCAATTGGATTCAAAGACATGATGGTGCAACATATTCCTTATACAAAGGATGTTGTTTCTAAGAAGATGGATAATATATACACAAGTCCCCAAGACACACTGCTTGTCTAATATATACTCAATGGGTTTTCTATTCAATCTTCCCCTCGCTGCTGTCACTCTCTATTTAGTTGATTGAATTACAAACTCTTTATCCAAGATGTAATCTAAGTAAGGCCTTAACATGATTTCTTCTTATACAAGGGAATCCCATAATATATGCTTTTCTGCTTGTACTAGCGACTGACCTATGACCCGTTTTATCATTTTATCAATTTTACTCTATCATATTCTTGGCACTTTGCTTCCCAGGATTTTCTTTCTTGTTCTCTTTTTAGAGCTAAAATATCCATATTTTTTTTATGATTCTTCAATCCAACCATCTCCAATTATTTCATACTAACCTGTGACATACCATGAACAATAGTTTTATCACCATATTCAGTAGAAGGAGGAATGGTTCTAGCTTCAAGTTCTTTTTCTTTCTCTTCAATCTCCTTCTATCTCTCTTGCATCTTCTTTTCTAATTCATTAGACTTAGATTTGAGAGTCTTATCTCTCTCAACTGTAAGAGACATATCTCTTTCACATTGCCTTTCTTTTTTTGTAAACTTCAATAATTTGTATTTGCAATCTGTTACCTCACCATTCAAGTCTTATTTTTTTGTCTCAAGCTCTTTTAGCTTAGAAGCTTGGACCAATTGAGTTGTTGAGGCACAGAAATTCATAGGCAACAATAGCAAGGGATTCTCCCTAGTCAATGTTCCCAACTAGCCCATGACTGTTTGGTGTAGGGAATCTATCTGGCTTGCGGTCCGGCTACCGTAGGTCAAGTAACAAAAACAAAGGGTTTTACCGGTTGCGGTTGGGTCCACCGTATATATTTTTGTATTTTTTGACCTTAGTTATGATATGCAAGTGCCTATCTAAGATGCAAATTGATTGAGAATACAAGGAGTGGTCACAATGTGATGCGCATGTTCTTACCTCTTGTCTTAGACTCTCTTGCATCTCAATCACACACAACAAGAAATTAAAACTAACTACCAAACCTATCCCTAGGGAGCAAGATTATCATTTATTAATGAGTAATGTATTTTGTACATGCATTATGAAAAATCACAGATAGTTGATACTTATTTCAAAACACATGAACATTTAAAGATATTTGAACAACCAAATAGCCAATTGTTTATGAACAAAATTCATTACTCATAGTGGAAATTTTCATAAAAAAAAAAGAGACCATTCATACAAGAACATAGGTTCAAAAAGTTAGAACGATCTCACAGTTAATGGACACAAAGCTAAAAATGAAATAGTTCCTCTTCAACAAATCCATAGCACAACATTTGAACATTCCACCAAGATTTCTCCAATAGGAAAACTGTAATTATCTATTGCAAAAGGACATAGTTCTTCTTACAATATGTATTCACGAATCTCTGGGAAAAATTCCCCCCTCCTATCTAAATCTTCTATATTTATACAACAAGTGCAAAATTGTTGGGCTACCCACAAATGACTCTTGGGCTTCCCCAATGCTTCACCTCCCATGCTTTTCTTTCATTAAATTCTTACAATATATTACAATAAAACACATAAAATGCTTATGAGGAGGGTCCTGCTTGAATATTCAAGAACTTCTTCCACATTGAACTCTTTGAGGCAATGCTTTCAAACTCAGAAGGTTCTAAGAAACGAATATTAATTTCAAATTTAGCAGCCTAATTCCTTATTACTTCTATCCTGGCTGAGCTCAGGTGAAGTTGGTCTTCTAGTAACTGCACACTAACTACAGAATGCGCTACTTCCTTTCTCAGGGTCTGCTTGTCTAAGGCTTTGATGTGCTGAACCCTTTGTTAATCTTCCTGATATTTTCTTTGCAGCATATCCAAAAATAGGATGTGCTCTTGAAAGGTATCCATTTTCTGTTCATCCTCAACCTAGCAATGATTATAAGTAATTAAAAACCTCCTGAAGAATTTTGCACAAGCCCCCTTTGTCTTCTTGAAAACCTTTTTGAATTCTTCGGCCGTGTTTATGGAAAACTTGAGTAGATCATAGTATTGCCTTAGGCTTTGTTGATCTTTTGCTGGCAGATCTATAGGAGTTTCCTCATTTGCTTCTAATATTTCCATTCTCCCCGTCATGAATTCTAAGATATCCTGTGATCTGTCTACAAAATATGAAGAGGTTTCCAAAATATCTTCTAGTTGATTATCTACCTGCAAGATCTTGCACCTTTCTTCCTCTATGGTTACTTGCAGCTGGTGCATCTTGCTCCTTTGTGCTAGAATGTACTCCTTGAAAGGTTTAAGATTGACCTATTGTTCCTTGGGATGTTATAGAGATGGTGTTAATGAGGTAACCTATTCTTTAAGCTACGCAGTCTACCCCTAATATTGCCTCTGAAATTCCTCCAAGGTAGATTTCTGTAGCTCCAAATCCCCTATCTTGCCTAGTAGCTGCTCCTTTTCTGTCCTTAACCCTTGACATTCCTGCCGCAATTTCTCCAAACTTCCTTGGGCAGCCTCCAGAGATCTCTTCTCTACTTGGAGGAAGTGGAGCTCAGGTTTTGAAGACTTTATTTCATGTTGTTGTATTCAAACTTTCTTTTAAACCTACCACTTTCTCCTCTCTCTCTTCTCAGGGTTTCCTTTAGCTGGGCAGCATACTTATTTGACTGTTCAAGATTAGTCAATATCCGATCTACATTGTCCTCAGAAGCATGGATCAATGCAGCCCCAGCTCTGATGGTGAATCTGGGGTCCTTGGCTGTCCCATATACTACGGTTGTATCATTTATCATTTTACCCTACTGCCCCCCATTCTTGACCTTTCTCTCAGTCCTCTTCACTATTCTTTTCCTTTCCTTATCATAAAAAATAGTTTTGAAATATGGTACCTCCTCCCCTTTTTTCTGCTTCAAAGAGATTAGCCTCAGGGTAGGGACCATAGCCTGTCCTATTATGCTGCAAGTAGATGCCTCAGGATCTTGAATATCAGGATTACCCAAGTCCCGAGCCTGACTATCTATAGGATAAAAATCCGATTCCTCTGTCACTGCCCCTGTCAGTTTTAATCTTTCTTCTTCCTACTTCCTCAGTTCCTGATCCATCTTTTTTTTCTTTTCCTCCTCTTCACCCTGGGAAGCTTCTTCTGCCTTTCTAGCTACTTCTTGTTCGACTCTTCTGTTTTCTTCCTCCTCACCTTTGAGCCAGCTTTTGGCTTCCTATGCTAGTCTCCTAGCATCTTCATCTCTTTTCCTAGCCTCTTCCTCCTCTTCCTTTTCTTGCTCATCCTGTCCTTTCCTGCCTTTGGTGGTGATTTTATTCTTAAATCTCCTTCTCAAAGCAGTTATGTTTTCTGCACTGCGGAAACTGGATTCATCTTTATCCTAGTGGCTTATGTATTCAAAATGTACATTTTACTCCTTGGAGTGCTCTGCCACTTTATTTCGAGAATCGTTCCTGTGGAAATTTATTTCCCCAAAATGGAATTTCCTCAATTCTTCCACAAATTCATCAGCTTTCTTCACTCTTGTGAACTTATAGCTTCCCAACCTAAATGGTAAAGGAGGGTAAGCTGCTTTTTTATGTTCGAATAAAAATCTCCCTATACCATCCAAGAAGACCTGTCTAACTGCCTCCTTGTGCACTACATAGTCAATGGCATATTTTGGCAGTAGTGAGGGTGCTCTGGAGCATCCACACATTCTGAAATACAATCCATCTTCCGTGAAGTAGTAGTCTTCATATTCTTCAATCACCTACAATGCTTCCTTTGACATGCAGTTGCACTCTTTTAAGAAGATCAATGTATATAATGGCATGATGAAGTGCTCACACACTTCTCTATAGTGACTATAGTATTTGTGTGCCCATAGTATCTTGTAAGCTGAGTAGACTGGTGTTCTCTCTCAGTCCCAGATACACATCAGGTTTGGGAAGGGTTGGTTGCATAGTATGCAATCAATTAGTATAGAGCTCATGTAGAACTCGAGTTTCTTCTCGGACACCCATCCTAATGCTGAAGCAATGTGGGATGAGAGGCAGTTGGACACAATGTTTTCCCAGTTGAACACTGTCCCTTGTGTTGCAAAATAGAATATGATAGGCACCCACTCCAACTTGATTATTTTACCTTGGGCCCTCCCAAAAATCCTGTTCAGCATCAGGGCAATGAACCTGTAAGGGGTTCTTAGAGTGGCAGTATCATATTTCCCAAACGACCTAGTTCTAAAGTTCTTGCTAGACACCATCATTCTCTTCAGTGTCTCGACTAGGTCCAGATTAATTGCCTTTAGCCAGTCTTCAGTCAAGTATACTTGTGCTTCTGGTAAGTGGTAGGAAAGTGATACGTACTTAGGGCTATAAGCAGCATAACCCTGTTTATCAACATTTTCCAAAATCATGGTCCTTACATCTGCCCTGGGAAGAATCCACCTAATCACCTCTGAGCATGGAAAAATATCAGCTCTGGTAGCAACTCTCATCAATGCAGATCTCTCTATATTTGCATATATGGTTTCCTCCTCAAAACCTATGTCAGGTCTCCCGGTGTGCTATTAGTCTCTAGACTACCCCCCATTTATATTCGGGTTCCACACCCACTATGCATTTGATATCTTCGTAAGTGCATTCAACTTTGGTGATGATTTCAACCTCGGGTTCTTCCTCTACTATGGGAGCCTTCTTCTTCTGTCGTTTAGACATCTCAAATTCTAAAGAATTTCCCTATAATACATAAAATCCTTTTAGGTTCTGTTGGGCCATTTCTCGATAACATTAAAAAATGGGGACAAAATCTATGAGCATTTTACCTCGTCTAGGTTAGACATGATTGCAGCTATGAAAATAAACAAACAATATTCAAAAACCAAATGTTCCCGCACAAAAACAATCTGTCAAAGGCTAAAACCAGCTCATGACCAACATTTGCAGAATCAACTTAGAACATCATGGCCTTTCTCAATGAAGAAAAATTTCCCTCTCGGCAGTACGAACTAAATCGTTACCAGAAAATAAGATGCCTAATCCCATGTGAAGGATACTGCATTGTGGTAGTGCATTTGACTCACTGTGTGTTCAAATTTTAACAATCTCATCCTAAGGGTCGTAACCTCCACATTGCGACCCTGGTTCACAAAAATGAGGATGACCATGCTGTGGAACCAAAACCTCAGTATCTCAGAAGAAAACAATAAAACACTCTCCTCGAATGGCCACACGCAGACTAGAGGATACTGGTGCGGACAGCGTAAGGGCCGTTTGCACCGGTTTCCCCAATAGTTGAGTGCAGGATGCAAACCCATAACGGTCGTGAATGTAATCAAGTAAAGCCACAAAAACCCCCCACCGGGCCACCTAGACCATTTACCTAGATATATATATATATATATATATATATATATATATATGTTGAAAATGAAACATAGGTAATCACTAACCACCGAGACAGGAGCTAACTGAGGGCGATAGAATCAGTTTGACCATTTGAACGGAAAGGAAAAATCGGTATAAGAGCCTACCTGGCAATGTGCGATGTGACTGGTCGAGAAAAAACTGTAAACCTCCATGACGGAGTCACCTAGGAGCAAGGTACCAACAGCAAGTGCATTGGTTTGCTCAAGCGATAACGATATCACGGGCGAATAACAATAAAAAATAATAAAACCCTGACCCCAATATATATGCTACGATCAACCATAATTGATGGGAAAAATAAAACAATCGGGAGGCAGAAAGACTATGGGATCGGCGATCCTATTAGTATCACCTCCGCAATGGCGGATGATGAAACGAAAAGGAGAGCCGCAATGGCATCGGCAAGAAAAAGAAATAAAACTTCACATTGGAGCTCTAAGGCCTTGGACCAATAGTTGGTTGAAGAGCCACAATGGTGGAGACCATAAAGGGACTGAGTTCTGTAGACCAATAAAAATTGGAGCAAAAATAATCATAACTTCATCCAAAAATATCGATCACGTGGAAAACAAAATCAAACTACATCGGAAAGATAGTGCCTTCAAAAACTGCAATGGAAAAATATGAAAGCCTAAGGATCTGTGAATCAAAATGGAGGGGATTGAAAGAGGATAATACAACCCTCAGGAAGCTTTACAATACCTCCTCTGCAACGACGAAAGATGTAGAGATAGACGTTTCGACAGGATCTTAAAATAGCAGCCAATGAATAAAGTGCATCGAAGACCAATAATATTTGAATCGGTCTTGATGTCCTATTCTTTTTCAAAATAGAGGGCGTGCAGATAACTAGACTCCCAACTCAAAAGTCTAAAAAACTTTCGATTGAAAGGAAAAATCAATTCAAACCTTAAAACATCGCTAGCATAAAAGTATTCCTTGCGCAAACATCAAACAAAACCAAGTAGCTGAGCAAAATTGGAGGGTCCCAAAATTTTTGAATTTTGGGAAAATTTTGCAACTGCAACATGAGAATATGGGATCTTCAACTTTTTCTTTAGTTGTTGAATAGTATTCTCTTTTTCATTCAATAACTTTTGTGTTGTAGACCCTTTGTCTACTTAGATGTCATCAGCAAACAAATCTATCTGTAACTTCTTGATAAGTGCTTGGTGGCCCCTATTTTTCACCTTCTCCTGTCTAACATGATTTTCAATCTTTCTCTTACTAGACTGCAGTCTAGATACTTTTAGTGGAGCTTTCAATAAGTCCGTATAAATAATTTCCCCAGTTTGCTTATGGAAGTAAATCATATCAGGAATGGGGATGTTCTCCAGGCTCATTTTCATTTTAGCAACCTTATTCTTTGTTGCTATAACCAAATTCAAAGTGTTTTGAGATTGGTCCCTAACAGTGACTAGGGACACATCCTTGCTAGATATTTTTCTAAAATCTGTGTTATAACTCAAGGAAACTCCTCTAGGTTGCAGCTCGAGGATGCCAGGTAACTTAAATTTTTTTATGGTTTTTGTAACTGGACCTAGTCAGGTGACGTATAGGACCTCACACTCTCAAGACATGCATGAAACTCAATCAAGGATAAGGCTTCTAACTACCACTATTCATAGGTTTTGATAATATGGTGCAGAGATGGAGAACTTATCATGTTGGCAGATTCATGCATAAAACGATTATATATAAATGGCTAATCATGACAAGGAAAGTACTTACAATTCAAATCATCAACATGCAGATAGGATGACAGCTATTAGACATCAAATAACATGAATAAACTTGAATAACACATTCAAGCATAAGCACAGAATAGACAAGAAATGGAACCTGAACATATGATAGCAAAAGAGCTTATATTAGGTCATGAGCAATATGAGAAGATTGATAATAGTAATGGTCTACAGGTCCCCAAAGTCAAACATTTTTTATAACATAAGTATTAGGCTTTATAGCCTTTACAAAAATATTCAAATCCTAAAAAAAATGGATTTCATTTACAGAAAATAGACAAAATAATTATTTTTGCAGAATTAGGTCAAAAAACCCTAATTTAACTATGAGTCTATCTAACTACAAAACTTGTTCAATGTTTGAACCTTTTGATGACTGCACTAATTACTGGGGATAAAACTGTAACTGGTCCTCTGCTAGATAAGTCATTGTTTGCTAAAATAGGTAGGTTTTGTGAAACTTTCCTCTCTGATGTATCCTTGAAACTAGAACAGACCTCTTGTGATGGCGTGTTTCAACAACCTCCATCTTTACACTTCCTCCCTAGGTTAGGTATATTTACCAAAACTGGTCCTTTATGCCAAAATTGCTTTCTGTGCCTCTTTCTGCTTTCGGTGGTTAAGGAGTCAAAATTTTGGGTCTGTTAGCTTCTGAAAGCTCTGCTTTTGGTGGCTAAAGAACTGCTTTTGCATTTTCCTAAGCCATGGAAAACCCTGTTTTTTGCAAAATTTATCATTCACCTCCCAACTTCATCCTTCTCAATTTTGTTGTTGATATTCTAGTATTTCTTCTCCTTGCCCAATGTTTGTAAATTCAACAGCCTCTTGGATTTCCTCTGGATTCTAAAGGCTTACTATTGCTCAGCTAGGGTTTCTAGTGTAAAATGAGACCTAGGGATTGATCTAGAATTCTTTAGCTATAGCCTCCGAAGCCTGATCATCCTGTATATCCTGGTGTTGTCTTTCATGTACCTTAGATTTCTCCTTTTTAGGAGGACATACATCCCTCTCATCTCCAGCACAGAATTTTGCAACTGCTTATTCCTTTTGGTCAAAATGACATTATTCCTCTTTATCTCTTTCTCCAAAATCTCTAGTTCATGTATTTCTTCTAGCAGTTTTCCCACTCTTTGAGATCTAGGTTCGCTTGCAGAGGTCTTTGCTCTTTGTTCATCCTTCTCTTCCCTAGGTGTTGGTGAAGGAATCTCTTCTTACTCTGCTAGGTCATCCCTTTCCCCCCTCCTTCTGAGTCTGAGTAGGGCAAGTTAAGAATGTTTTATCTTTGTGTTGGGATCTCTTTTCCATTTTCACTGAAGTCTAGGTTTCTTTTAGCCTGTTTGTTTTTGAAAGGGGAAGAATGCTAATCTATAGGTGCCAGTGAGATAGCCCTTTTTTTCTCTTTCCACTCCTTAGCGTGGTGGATTTATTCCAAGGAGAATTTCCCTTCTCTTCTGGTTGTAGGCTTGTTTCAAAACCATTCCAAAATATAAAATGTCTCGATGCCATATTTCTCTTCTTCAACAATTCTTGGATAAGGATTTGTACAAGGCCATGGTAAGACAACCTTACAACAATATTTCTTGGCTAATCCTTCACTTGATGTGCCATTTTTGTCAGGCTCCTGTGGAAGTAGAAAGGAAAATTTTGAGGGCTCTTTCCTGAAAAAAGGTTCATTAGTTTGAATTGATGTAGCATTGCCCTATTGTATCTCCCTTCACAAGTTATATATACCACAATGGCTTTCAGTAATTGCTGCCACCTTTCTTCTAGCCAGGTGGATGGAACACTTTTCTTCCACACCACATATCTGTCTTCAGGCTTTAAATAGGATCTAAACTCCACATTTTTAGTAATGGTGGTTTTAAACCACTTCTCCCTAGTTCTTGGGAGTTTTTTCACCTTTGCAATTAGGGTTTCATATACCATGAGCTCCTCCTTCCCCATTATTTCCTTGGATCCATCAAACGAAAGGGAAAATGCCTCTGTAATTGGCTTGTGTGACCCTTGAACATTTTCATGAAACCTATAACAGCTTGTATCTCTGAAAAACTGGTAGACATATCGATGGGATTGTGGGTAGCTGATGTCTCCTAGTTCTTTCCTAAGAGAAGGCCCTCCCTTATTCATTTTTGAATTGTACCTATGAGTACCTACAACAATCAAATTCAAATTCTATGGAAGATGTTAGCAGACTATTTTTTTAGAGAAGGCCTCGAGTGGTAAGGATGCATGCAATCGAAGCTGGAGTGTACTGGAGATATGGCACTAATTCTAAGGGGTTAACTGCTTGGTAATTTTTGGAGTGAGATGATAATGGATGCTGGTGATATCGATGAGACAAATTGCTCAGTAATCATTTTAATTTCTAACTTGGCATTTAGTGGTGGTTTTTCTTCCGTCTTAGTATGTATGGAGGTATATTAGGGTTTTTATTCCCATCAGTAGGGTTAGAGACGCAATAGCCTCTTTAATCATTAATTTATGCCTTACCACAATTTTCCCTATCCTTTCAGT
The DNA here is from genome assembly GCA_001517045.1 of Pseudotsuga menziesii. Taxonomy (NCBI): domain Eukaryota; kingdom Viridiplantae; phylum Streptophyta; class Pinopsida; order Pinales; family Pinaceae; genus Pseudotsuga; species Pseudotsuga menziesii. Next base: position 654,065 of record LPNX010599715.1, on the reverse strand, counting down.
GGCTTATCATGCCAAAACATGACCTGTTTGGTGATGATGAGTTTGATTTGACAATCACCTAATCGTTTTCCTTTTCTTTCCTTTTTGGTGGTTTAAGAGTATAAATTTTTTGTTTTCTAGCTGTCAAAAGCTATGGTTTTAGTGGCTAATGAGCTTCCAACACGTTCTCCCTAGCAATCAAACCTTCCTTTCTGCTACGTCTTATTTCATTTTCTTTCAGTGGTTAAGACCATATAATTTTTTGTTTATTAGTTGTCGAAAGCTAATCTTTCAGTGGCTAATGAACTACCCACGCTTTTTTCCTATTAGTGCCAGAAATTGTTCTGAAACTACTAGAAGAATACGCCAACACAATCTCAAATAAAAAAAAAAAAAATTTGGTTTCAAGGGTTTTTATTTTTAGTTTTGGTTGAAAAATTCATCAATGAAGGAGGAAATAAACAACAAAAAGCTAATACATAACAGAATCATGCAAGTTGGATAAACTAGGGATCAAAGAAATCGCAATAAGCCATAAACATTACACATGAAATACTAACTCCACCCACAGGCTACAAGCATTTATATGAATAAACATTTGAACAGGAAATGAAATTGTAGACTCAACAATTAACCAGATCAGAAACGAAAAAGCATGACAGGTAAAATGGATTATCGGTTTATATATAATTAATAACAGTCATCCACTTACATAAGAGTTATAAATGCTAGCTTGAGAAATCAAAGCTCCAAAAGACTCTCCTTGAGTGAAAAATCCCACCTCAAAACTGTATGTTTGTCTTCCTTTTATCATTAGAAAAGTAAAGTATTTCCATAACTACCTTAAAAGTCGAAATTTGAAACAGTTACATCAATTAGTTACATGATAACTCAAAATCTTTAAATACAATTAACCCAAAAATAACAAATCGGATTTGGGGAAATTTGGTGAATTTATAGAAATTTGGGTCTCAAAGACACCTTCATATCTCTCAATCTGGGACACCTCTTTTGTTCTTCCCAAATTCATTTCCATCACCTCATAATCTGCTCCCAATGATAATGACAAAAACAGGAAAAACAGAGCTGTTACAGGAATCTCCTCATGAAAATATTTGACAAAGGACTCAAAAATGAGGGTTAGATTATAAAGAAAACTTGGAATAAACTTTTATTATAAGTTTTTGAAAGCTTAAAGATATACATATTAACTAATAAGACCAAAAAACAAACCTTAAAACTAAAATAATGAAATAGTTCAACCATTAAAAGCATTAAATCCAACAAAAAATACTGATTGTCAAAAAATCAACATAAAATGTAAAATCATTTTAAACCAACGGTTGAAAATTAGGACAAAAAGAATAGATAAACTAAGAACAAGATCTAGTTATAACATCTGGCTCTTGCTGCGGGATGAATTCCTCCTTGTGAGGCTTCAAGAACCTATAGACATTGTGCCTTAATCATTGGGTGATGGAGTCATTTACCAAATCTCTGCAACTTTCTCAAACTCTGAACACATGCCTCTGAAATGACAAAATACTGCTACAAACCAACATACTGAAAAGAATCTACATGCTCGCATAGTGAGCTTATTCTTCTATTTATGCCTACTTCTAATCGGAAGAAACAACTCAATCAAGTGTAATCATACTTCCAGTGAAGCCAAGAAACCATTTGACTGAGAATCATAATTCCATGCATGCTACTATTTGAAAAAACCCACAAAAGATGTGATAAATGCAATAAAGAGTCTATAGGCAACTGATACTTATGACTGGAAATAGGAAGTATGTTAAAACATGGAGCATTAGAAACCTTTGAAAAATAAAACTCCATCCAAGAAGCCATGGGATCATGAAATTTTTCGATTTAAAACTTCAATGTCTTCATTGTATTCATCATAAAGTGAAGCATTCTCTTCCTCTCCATTGCTGTTCTTTTTAAACTTTGGCTCAAGAATGGAAACCATGGGCTCTTCAAACTGCTTCTTGACCTTTAAATAAAACCCTTGATCAAAAATTGAACAAGTAAAATTCTGAAAGTGACCATAAGTCAAGAATGGAAACTTATTTCTTATATCAATATTAAGAGGTTGAAGAGCAGCAACTTATTCTTCATAACATGATAATCTCATAACAGAAACTAGGGAATTTCTACTATAATCCACTGAAACTATATTATCATCGAAAAAGTTAGCAAACTGATATGAAGAATTGACACAATCGTCATTTATATCCTTGTTCATATGAAAATCTGAAAATGATGAAGAAAACTATCTTAAATCTAAATGATATCTACATTCTTATTCCTGTTCATAAGCTTGTACATATTCAACATGACCGTGATCTCGAAGCATTTTGCAATCTCGAATGTTCTCCTCCACTCCTCTTGCATCCTCAAACAATTGTCTTAAAGATGATGATTTCCTTTCTAACAGGAAAACGACAAGATCTAAATGTTGAACCATAACATAATATACCATACCAATTTTTTCCGAAGGTCTGATCTCCATAGGCATACTGATATAAAAACTTTGAAACCTCCAATTAAATTTAGTAATTTGCTCATCATTCTCCCTTCTCAAACTATAAAATTCGGAAGGAAATTGATCATAATATTTATTCTTACCCTTAATAATTCAAAAATACATCATGTAACTCTTCCCACAATCCAATTGAATTAGCTTTTAAATTTCGGAGCCAAAACCCAGCATCTCCAGCAAAGGATTTTGAAAATAACCTCATGATCACATCCTTATGCATGATTTCAAAATTATCAATGAAATTATGAAAAGATTCTAATTTCTTCTCTGCTGTAATATGGTCTTTTCTAGTAAAATGGGGAAGATATTCAAGAAAGTAGGAAGGGTAAGGATGTAAGAGAGATGGAAGCCTAAGAGGTTTAAACATCTTCTGTCTAAGTCTAGAGTGAAAATATGTGAGTTGAAAATGAGGTTCAATAAGTTGTTTGAAAGTTTTAGTAGTGATGGTAGAAGGTAATAGATCAGCTTTATTCTCTACAAGATGACCAGAATAATCAGGTTCAAGAGATATGGGTATATGTATATCATGTTGTACATGTATTTCAAATCTAGGAATAGGATCAACATCAATAAAACAAGAAGAATTCAAACTTTCTTCTTCCAAAGAGGGATGTGTACTTGAAGGTTTATGATAATCGGAATAGACAAAACAAAAAATAATTCTTTTGACGTGCAATGGGAAAGATAGGAAAGAACTGATGAATAAGAAAAAAACATCATGGAGGAAAGTAACAAGTCAATACCCAATCTTTCCATTTGGCTTCTTCTTTTTTCTATCAACAAAATTCTCCTTGCAGTGGAATCTTTAATCGTGGAGTCGCAAGTGAAAAATTGTAGTCTAAAAATATGATGAATAGTGATATCCCAGGGAAGATATACTTTAGCTTCATCCCTGGAAACGGTACCAAAGATGTTAGTGCCAGAAATTGTTCTCGGACTACTAGAAGAACACGTCAACACAATCTCAAATAAAAATAAAATAAAATTGGTTTTAAGGGTTTTGGTTTTTAGTTTTGGTTGAAAACTTCATTAATCAAGGAGGAAATAAACAACAAAAAGCTAATATAGAACTAAATCATGCAAGTTGGATAAACTAGGGATCAAACACATCCCAATAAGCCATCAACATTACACATGAAACACTAACTCCACCCACAGGCTACAAGCATTTACATGAATAAACCTTTAAACAAGAAATGAAATTGTAGACTGAGCAATCAACCAGATTGGAAATGAAAAAGCATGACAGGAAAAAGGGCTTATCATTTTATATATAATCAATAACAGTCATCCACTTACATAAGAGTTATAAATGCTAGCTTGATAAATCAAAGCTCCAAAAGCCTCTCCTTGAGTGAAAAATCCCACCTTGAAAATGTATGTTTGTCTTCATTTTATCATTACAAAAGTAAATTAGTTCCATAACTACCTTATAGGTCAAAATTTGAAACAGTTACATCAATTAGTTACATGATAACTCAAAATATTTAAAGACAATTAACCCAAAAACAACAAATCGGATTTGAGGAAATTTGGCGAATTTCTGGAAATTTGGGTCTCAAAGATGGATTCATATATCTCGATCTAGGACACCTCTTTTGTTTTTCCAGAATTCATTTCCATCACCTCATAATTTGCTCCCAATGATAATGACAAAAACAGAAAAAACATAGCTGTTACAGGAATCTCCTCATGAAAATATTTGACAAAGGACTCAAATATGAGGGTTATATTATAAAGAAAACTTGGAATAAACTTTTATTATAAGTTTTTGAAAGCTTAAAGATATACATATTAACTAATAAGCCCAAAAAACAAACCTTAAAACTAAAATAATGAAATAATTCAACAATTAAAAGCAATAAATCCAACAAAAATTACTAATTGTAAAAAAGTCAACATAAAATGTAAAATAATTTTAATCCAACGGTTGAAAATTAGGACAAACAGAAAAGATAAACTAAGAACAAGATCTAGTTATGACATGCCCAATCCACCGAGACTCACTTTTTCTCCAACGTATTTCATTCACTTTCGGTGGTTAATGTCCTCTTGCAAGCACTCCCTAAGTTGTCGAAACCAAAGATTTTCGATGGCTAACAAGCTGTTGAAAAACCCACCTAAGCCACCAAAAGTCCTTTTACCTGAATTTTAACAAATAATGTGTTATTACTCCAGGAAACTCCTCTAGGTTGTAGCTCAAGGATGCATGGTAACTTAACATGTTTTCAGGGTTTTCTAATATGTATCAAGTCAGGTGACCTATATAACCTTCCACTCTCAAGACATGCATGAAACTCACTCAATTACAAGGATTTTAGTTACAACTATTTAGAAGTTGAAAATAAGGTGCAGGGATGGAGAACTCATTAGGCTCACAGATTTACATACAAAAAAGATGCATATAAATGGCTAAATCATGATAAGGAGGGTACTTATAAATCGAATCACATTAACACACCAATAGGATGACAACTATTAGTCATTAATCAACTTGAAAGTAACCTGAATACACATTCAAGCATAAGTATAGTAAAGAAGATGAAGGATAAACAAATCATAACAAAAGAGATTATATTCAAGAATGAGGGAAATGAGAAGCTGACAATAGTATAGGTTTATAAATCCCTGAAGTCAAACCCTTTTTATAAAATCAATCTTAGGCTTTATAGCCTTTTACAAAATATATAGATCCTAAAAATTGGATATGTTTTTTACAAACATAAACAAAAGTAACAGTTTTTTGCAAATTAGGTTTTGAAACCCTACCTAACTACTTATCTAACTAGAAGTAACTACTTGTCTAAATAATTGAAGTAACTGCTGATGATTACTGCTACTGGTCCTCTGCTAGTTAAACCACTTATTTCTCTTTGACACCTAAGGTTGGTGGCCTTTTGTACTGTTATGTCATAGTAGACCTTAAGCAGGCCCCTTTCTGATGCTTCCCTCATCATCTCTCATCTTTAAATCATGTCCCTGAACCATCTACAATTTCCCAAAACTAGTCCTGTCTGCCAAAACTTGATTTTAATCCTCTGTTCACTTTCAGTGGTTAAGAGGCTAGTCTATCAGAACTATTAGCCACCGAAAGTGGTGCTTTTGGTGGCTAATGAACTGCCCCAGCATCTACCTAAGCCACCGGAAGCCCTCTTTTGAAAAAATATTAGGTTTTCTTGAAAAATGTCTTTTCATGCCTGTTTGCTCAATTTTCCTCTTCTACAGGATTCGTACTAGGAATGTTAACAGCGTCATGGATAGCTTCGGGAGGTTGGAGACTAACTGCTACTTCAGCTATGCTTTCTAAGGTAGGATGGCTGATAGGGTTTTCTTTGGCTTCCTTGAGTTGTAGACTTTTGAGCCTAACCATCCTATATAATCTACTATTTTTCTTGAGGTACATTGTGTTCATCCTTTTCAAGAAAATGTATATTTCTCTCTGCTCTAGGTAGGACTTGTGTAGTAACTTCTATCTGCTGGTCAAGGTTTTATTATTTCTCTTTAGTTATCTTTCCAAGACCTCCATTTCATAAACTTTCCTCAGCAAGTGATTGATCTTTTGACTTTTTGGCTTGCTAGAGGAAGCCCTTTCTGTTGTTTCCTCTTGCTCCTTTGGTGTGGGAGATGGCAATGCTTCGGACACTAGTACAATTTGCAGAACTAGGGATGCATCCTCTTCTTTCTCTTCCTCAAAATTTGAATAGGGTATATTTAAGATATTCTCATGATGTGCTTATTCCTCCTAACCCTTCTCACTGAAGTCCAAGTTCCTTTTTTCCTTCTTAGTCTTGGAAGAGGAGGAAGGCTATTTTGTTGTTGTTGCTGGGGAAATGTCCCTCCTCCTTCTTATCCCACTCCTTGGTGTGATGGATTTCTTCGCAGGAGAGTTCCCTTTATCCTCTGGCTGGAGGCTTGTCTCAAAGCCATTCTAGAACAGAAAATAAGGCCAAGCCATATTTCTTATCTTAAACAACTCCTAGACCAATATCTGGATAAGACCATGGTGGGACAGCCTACTAGCAATATTGGATGGCTAAGGTTTCACTTGATGTGCCACCTTCCCTATACTTCTGTGCAAATAAAAGGGCAGATTGAGAGGGCTTTTACCTTTGAAGTGATTCATGAGCTTGAAATGGTAGATCATTGTTCTGTTATATCTCCCTTCACAAGTTAAGTAGACCACAATGGCCTTCAGTAGTTTTTGCTAGTTGTAATCCTACCATGATGATCGCACACTCTTCTTTGATACCATTCCTCTATGCTCAGGCTTAAGGTAAACCTGAATTCCGCATATTTTGGTATGATGGTCTTGAACCATTTCTCTCCTATGGAAGTTAGTTCTGTCACCTCAGTGATTAGTGTTTCATCTATGAGAAACTCCTCTTTTCCTATGACTACTTTTGAACCATCGAATGAGAGGGAAAAATCTTCAGCCACCTGCTAATGGAAGCTTTGTAGTTTTTTCACAGAACTTGTAGCAGCCTACCTCTTGAAAAAGTCTACAGACCTCTGGATCTACTTCTAAGTAACTGATATCACCTAGATCTTAAATGAGAGATGGTCCACTCCTCTTCATCTTGATGGTATTTTTTTATGGGTACCTGCAAAACATTTTTCAGTCTTATATACAGTCTGCTTAGGAGGATACTCTTTCAGATCTAGTTTATTTTTTGGTAGAGAAGATGCTAATTTCAAAAATGATATCAGATGGAGTCTCTTGGCACTATTTATATGGATTTTTCTGTCATTACGGAGGCTAAGATCCCAAAATGATGGCAACAGCTTGATCCTCTAGATCTCCTTTCTCATGTAATCGTAACGTCCATCAGCCAGAGTATTCGATGGGATTTTGATGATATTTTGGAAAGGTGGAGGAAGACTGATGGTTTCTAGTAAGATCAGTCCTTTTCCAATTGCATAACGATGTTTTTTACTCATTTCCCCACGCAGTCATGCAGCTCCAGATATTTCCGGTGGTTAATCATGCTCACAAATGATCATTTATCTTCTTGACGGGGTCAAATGTGATAGTTTCCTAACCATTTCCTTATTTTTCCCTTGCGATGGTTAATATTCTCTGGGAGTTTGTCAGCTAGCCACCGAAAAGTCAGCCTTTAGTGGTTAACTAAGTGTTGTCTTTCTTTCTTAAACCGTCGAAACTTTTACCCCGTCGCCTTGGTGAACTCCTGCTTTCAGCAGATAATGACCTCGCTAGAAAACCTTTTTAATCTGTCGAAAACCTGTCCTTTCAGTGGTTAATGAAATTCCCTAGCTTTCACCTAAACCATCGAAAGTGCTTTTCACCCGATGCTTATCTTCCTGCTTTCGGTGGTTAGCATATGCGTTGAATCTTTCTCTAATCTGCTGAAAGCGATCCTTTTTGGTGGCTAATGAGTTGTTCCAAACCTCACCTAAGCCACCAAATGTACTTTTTCCAATGCTGCTCACCACTTGCTTTTGGCGGTTGAAACCCTTCTTGTTCCTCTCTCTAACTTATCGAAAGCGACCCTTTTCAGTGGCTAATGAGTTTTCTATAGTCTCGCCTAAGCCACCAAAAGTGTTACTTTGACTTTTCTTGCATAGACCGCTTTCGGTGGTTCACCTTTGTCGCGTATTCAACTATTTAGCCACTGAAACATAACTTTTCGGTGGCTAATGACATATAATAGGCCTCGCCTAAGCCACCGAAAGCTATAACTTATAAAATTTTCATCCAAATAAAAAATAGAGGCTTTCAAATTGTGAGTCATACTCATATCTTTCATTACACGAGTTCGAGTCTTCCTACTATTAAAATAAATTTATTTTTGGAGATAACATCTGGCTCCTACTTGGGGATGGGAACCTCCCAGTGAGGTCCCAAGAATCCTAAAAAAAAATGCCTTTCCCTACAAGCAACTAAATAACTTAACATTATCATTTACTATTCCATTGGGCACGAAGTTCATTCTATAAGAAAAACCAACCTACTATCTACTCATTTACGATAATAAGGCCTCAGAGCCTCAAATAAAGTAGAGTTTCAAAAAATTCCCATTCACCGGGCCATCAAATACCTCTTCCCCTTCCAGATTCTGCAATTTGAAGGTGTTATTATTATGTACCTGGGCTATCACAAAAGGGCCAATCCACAAGGATTCAAATTTTCCATGTTTTCCCTTGTCCTATCTTACAGCATCCCACTTGAGGTCCCAATCTCCAACCTAGAAGTTGTTTAATTTTTCTTTTTTGTCAAACATGCCCTTTATCCTTTGTTGATGGGCTTCTGATTTTCCTATAACTTGCTCTCTGATTTGTTGTAACTCCACCAAGTCCATCATCCTCCTTACCATATCATTTGGTTCATCTTCCTCTTCCTAAAAGAACTTTGCCACTGGAAGAATGAGTTGGATAGGAAAAATGGCCTTAGTACCATAAACTAGCTTGAATGGAGAAGTCCCTATGGATCTTTTGTCTGTTACCCTATCAGCCCATAAAGAAAACCTAATCTTTAAATCCCAGCTCTTCTGATTTGTCTCCAGTAGTTTTCTGATGATCCTGACTAAGCTTTTGTTGGATGACTCAGCTATGACATTGCCTTGTGGATAATAGAAGGTGGAATGCACCAGATGAATTCCCATTCACTCGCACATGTTAACTAATGCCCCATCTTTAAAATCTGGTGCATTATCAGTTACCAACCTTACTGGGTAGACAAACCTATTGAAGATATTCTCATATAAAAATATCATGATGGCATGATGAGTGGCATTCCTGGTGGGTACTGCTTCTATCCATTTGGTAAAGTAATCAGTGGCTACTAAGATCTATTTATGCTATCCACTAGGATGGATTTATTTCACCTATGAAATCCACACTGCATTGCTGGAAAGTCTCATTTACCACAATAGGCCTAAGGGGTAAGGATTTGAACTGTTGCTTCCTTATAAACCTTTGGCGTTGGTCAGAGGCCCTTACAAAAGTGCATACATCAGCAAAGAGGACTAGCCAATAGTATCCTTCTCTTAAGATCTTGAGGGTTGTGGTTTTCCAATAGTGGTGGCCCCCACATTTGCTAGAATGAAAGTGGTGCATGACCTTCTCTGCTTCCTCTTGATCTAGACACCTTAGTGAAACTACAGACCGATATTTCCAGTACAACAGTCTGTCAATTATGCAAAACTTACCATATTTTAACTTGAGAGCTCGTGCTTGGTTAGGAGTGAGATAGGGATAAAGTTCTAGTTTTTGCAAAAGTTTAATAATACCTGAGTACCACTCACATGAAGATATTTTTTCAGCTACTGGTGGAATTTCATTCTCATCTTGATCTACTTCTGCTGCTACCACAGTCTGCACCTTTTCTGATTTGACACATGTGAAGTTTAGTCCCATTAGTTCACAGTTTTCTTTGGCCATGAGTTTGGCCAGACCTAGTCCCTTCACCAGCTTAGTGGGTTTCACCTCTATATCAAAATCAATGAGCTTGGGAATCCACTTAGCTCTCTTCCGATCAATATAAGGTTGAGTCAAAACATCCTTCACAGCAGCTGAAGGGACATATCCAAGGACCTTGGCATGGAGAATGTAAATTCTAAAAGTCTTCAAAGATTTTATGATAGCATAAACCTGTTTCTCAATTGGATCATACTTCAGCTCAGAATCTCTCAAGGTTTTTCTAGAATAATGCAATTGGATGATCAAGACCCTCATCATTCTTTTGTAATAGTAAAATTTCCACTGTGTCATAGGATGCAAAAGAGAAAATGTAAAAACTCTTGGTGTAGTTAGGACTAATCACGGTTGGGGCCTCCATGCCAGCCTTCTTAATGTATTCAAAAGACTTTTTTTCCTGGTCAGTCAATTTTATTTCTTCCTCCTTTTTCAACATGACTATTATATGATTTACCAGGTCAAAGAAATTAGGGAAGAACCTCCTAACAAAGTTTATCTTGCCTAAAAAGGACTGAATGTCTCTTTTTGACCCTGGTAGTGATAGCTTCTGGATTGCTTCCACCCTTACCAAATCGATCTTTACAGACTATGAGTTTTTCTTTACTAAGTGCAAACTGGGAATTCTTAGGGTTAATGGATATTCCATACCTTCTGCACTTCAAAACTATCTTCCTTGAATTCTACAAGTGGTCATGATGGCTATGAGAGTAAACTATTAGGTCATCCAAATATATGAGCACAAATTTATCTTTTAGCCCTACAAAAGCTAGGTCCATGTCTCTCTGAAAAAGTAGCCCCATCATTCATTATCCCAAATTGCATTTTAGCATACATGAAGGTGCCCAGGGGGTGGTAAAGGTAGTCTTCTCTTGGTCATCAGGGTGCACAACAACTTGGTTGTATCCAGAGAATCCATCCAGGAAGGACATAACACTAGCCCCTAAGACTTTCTACAATAGGTGTTCCATCTTGGGAAATGGATAGTTGTCTTTCTTGGAACACTTATTCAGGTTTCTAAAATACACACACAACCTGATTTCCCCATTCTTCTTCCTTACCACTACTGTGTTTGCAATCCACTCGGACTATCTAAGGGGGATTATGATCTCAGCTTTGAGGAGTTTATGGATTTATTTTTCATTTACTGGTAATAGTAGAGGACTGATGGATCTCAGCATCTGCTTGAAAGGGATTGTGTCCTTCTCCAAAGGAATCCTGTGTTGGATGATGTTGGTGTCATAGGATTTTAGGTCACTGTACTCCCGTGCAAAGACATCAGCAAATTATTTTATCAGGCTGAAAACTTTGACTTCTGATCAACAATCAATTTAGTGGATAGATTTATTAGTTTTGTATGGCTTTAGCTACCTATGTTTTTCTCTTGGACACCAGGATCTAGTTCGTTTTTGGTAGGCTTAAAAAGGATATCATTGTGATCAAATAGCTCTTCTAGTGGTACTATACCTCGAGGTATGTAGTTTCTAGGTAATTGAACAATGTTCTGATCAGCCACTTTATCTTTCAACTTGAGCTGCTTGGATTCCTCCATGTTTAGGTTTTTCTGGTCTATGTGCATATCAGATAAATCATCCACTAGTTGAAGTAATTTACTAAGATCTTCATCATTCTCAAACACCTTCCAAAATTTGACATTATCTGGTAGGGAAGGTCTGTACTTAACCTAAACATCATAGTTGAGCTTAGGAGGTAAAGGAGGAATGAACAGACTTGCAGAGACACTGAGGTGATTCAAAGTCCTAGGTATATATGATAGTTCAAAAAGCATAAAGGAGTCTTTGAGTTTCCATACCTCATCTCTGTATGCCTTTAGTCTGATGTTTTTTGTCTAAAAAGTGTTCTTGACCTGCTGTATAATGAGGTTTGCATCTCCAAAAATACTTATGCACATGATCCCCATCTCCTTGGAAGCTTTAAATCCTCGCATCAAGGCTTCATATTATGCTATATTGTTAGTGGTTTTAAAATCAAGCTTATAAGACAGATGAATGTTTTCCTTGGATGGGGAGATCAATACTACGCCTGCACCTGCTAAGCTTTGAGTACTAGCCCCATCAAAATACATATTCCAGATTGTTGTGGTCACTTCTTCAGGATGCTGACAGGTGGGCTTAGTGAGCTGGACTGGTGTTTGCTAGGAATCATCTATTTGCAGAATGCATGACCCAAAATAAGTGTCCATTGCATAGATGGGGTGATTCAATGAATTTCTCTCCTTGCTTATGATGTAGGCCAACTGATTTTCCTGGTACATCCTCTTAGTCTCTCCTCCAAACATGGGGATAGTGGCATATGTAAGATCCATCTGAAGGGTGCCACCTAGCCTTTTGCTCCATGATCAAGACAACAAGAGACCAAGTTTTGGAGGGATATTAGCCACTACAATGTCCATGATGATGCTTTTCAAAGGTAGCTGAGTTAGGTTCAAAACGAGGCCTTTGATGAAGCCCAAGCACCTAAATTTTCTGGAGTCAAAGGAGAATAAATCATGGTAAGGATTTGTGATGTTGAGACCAAGCTCATCCATCACAACCTTTGGCATTAGGTTATGAGAGGCTCTTGAATCCAGTAGATAGTTATGGAGGATTTTATCATGGATATTCAGGGATATGTAGAAAGGAGGGCATGAGTCCTTTAGGTCTTCGATCATGGTGCCTAGGGTTACAGTAGGCTTGTCATCTTGTAGGTTAACAAATTCAGTGTCAATATGCATCTTTGGCTAAAGGGAATTTAGAATGGAAGACTTGAATGCATTATTTTTCATTAGCTCAATTAATGGGAAAGGGATATTCAATTTTTGAATTTTTGACTCAAGGTTGAAAAGAATAATGTATCCTATCTAGAAACCTCACCTCATGCCCTGGAAATTTATTTTGGACCTGATCAGGAATGGCTGAAGGTGCTGGCTTTTACAATGCTTTGGATATGATAGCCCCTTTCTTTGGTATAATAATGACCTTTTTAGCCGGTGCAGCAGGCTTTTTGACAGGCCCAATATTCTTCCTTAGAGGAGCAACCACCCTAGACCTCATATTGTACCCTCCATGACCATCAGCCTGATATACAACCTCTTTAGTGATCTATTCATCAATTAGGGATTCCTAATATTCTTCTTGTGTCAGCAAAGAATAGTCCACCTCATCCTCCATGCAGTGGATGTTGTCTTTCAATTCTTCTTCTTCTTCAATGAATTCTGGCTCTTCTTCTAATATAACATTTTGAAATGGAGCTCTTATTCTCTGATCTTCCCCTTGATTCCTCTTCCTTCTGATAATCTGAATTGGGGGGTTTCCTCTTCTATAAGGGATAAAACTAGGGTTTAGAGGAGCAAAGTCACCTTGCCCTTTACCCGTCACAGGTATCTGTCCTTGGTCCTTCAATTTAGACATTTCAGTAGTTAGGTTATCTAATAATTTTGTCATTTTGTCAATCTTGTTCTCTAATGAAGAAGACCCAATAGGGTCTGCTGGATGCTTCTTCTTGTCTATCTTTCCTTTTACCTTCTGAGATGCCAAAATGTTTGATTCTACCTCTAGGGCAGCATCCTGCATGAGTGATAAGGAGGAAGACCTCCTTTCTCTAAGAAGTAGGAATAAATTAGATTCAAAGGCATTTGCATAAGTTACCCTAGCTGAGTTATCAGTGGGCTTGATTTCAGTGGGGATCTTGTTGTACATATTGTTGAATCTCTTGGTGAAGTTGGAGACAGACTCCCCGTTTTCTCTTTTCAGGTTGCTGAACTCTATGATATAGTAGAGGTGGTCTCTCCTCTCTCCCCAATGCTTTAGGAAGATGTCATCTAAGGTCTCAATTCCTGCCACTAATCCAGCAGGAAGTTCCATAAACCATTTCCTAGCCTAACCATGTAGGCTTTTCACAAAAACCCTAGTCCATACATCTTCTTGATCTATGTTAATATTCTTAGCATAGCTGTAAAATTCCTATAGATGTTCTTCAACTGTGAAATACCCTTCTCTTGTGAACTTAGGCATATAATTGATGTAATCTCCAGTAGGCATGACATAGAGGGGTTTTGGAAAATTTAGGGGGGAATATCTAGCTACTAGGATCCTTTCCATTTTGGTCAATTGAGGGGAAACCATTTTGGAAATGGGTATGGACAGGGTTGAGGAAGGTAGCACTGATGAAGGTACTTGCTGAGAAGGTGGTGTTGGTATACTTATCCCAGCGGAGTCACCAAGGATTGGATCTTCACAAGCAGTGGTGCTTGAAGATGACCAAACCCTAGGATTTTCTAATGTATTTATAAATTCCTGAGAATTAAGTGTTTCAACAGAAGAAATAATAGCAGAAAAATTTCTTGAAATACCTGATGTGGATTTTTGTGTAGCACTGCTAGTCTGTCTTAGTAAAGCCCTAGATATTCTCAAATTTTCTTCTGTATCTGAAACAGGTGTTGCTGGTGGCCCTTTAGGTTTTTCTCTGGTACTTGGTCTTCTTGAAGCCACCTTATTTCAATGGAGTCGCCAGATAGATGAATACAACCAGAATAATGTCCAAGATTTCTCTATAATCAAAGCAAGGATCTATGTCATCTCCCACGGAAGCTGAGCTTCATTTTTATTTCCCCGGCAACGGCGCCAATTTGTTATCACTCCAGGAAATTCCTCTAGGTTGTAGCTCGAGGATTCCTAGTAACTTAAAATGTTTTAAGGGTTTTTTTATATGGATCAAGTCAGGTGATCTATATAACCTTCCACTATCAAGAAATGCATGAAACTCACTCAATTACAAAGCTTTTAGTTACAATTGTTCAGAAGCTAACAATAAGGTGCAGGGATGGAGAACTCATCAGGCTCGAAGATTTGCATACAAAAGAGATGCATATAAATGGCTAAATCATCATAAGGATGGTACTTACAAGTCAAATCACATTCACACACCAATAGGATGACAACTATTATCCATTAATCAACTTGAAAGTAACCTAAATATACATTTAGGAATAAGTACAGTAAAGACAGAGATGAAGGCTGAACAAATCATAACAAAAGAGATTATATTCAAGAATGAGCAAAATGAGAAGCTAGAAATAGTATAGGTTTATAAATCCCTGAAGTCGAACCCTTCTTCTAAAATGAATCTTAGGCTTTATAGAATTTTACAAAATATGCAGCTCCTAAAAATTCGATCTATTTTTTACAAACATAAACAAAAGTAACAGCTTTTTGCAAATTAGGGTTTGAAACCCTACCTAACTACTTGTCTAACTAGAATGAAGATTTAGTCCACTAAATGAAAATTTAAATAACTGAATTAACTACTAATGATTACTGCTACTAGTCCTCTGCCAGTTAAACCATTGATTTCCCTTTAACAACTAGGGTTGGTGGCCTTTTGTACTTTTACATCATAGTAGACCTTAAAAAGACCCCTTTTTGATTGTTCCCTTAGCGTCTCTCACCTTTAAATCACATCCCTGAATCATCTGTAGTTACCCAAAACCGGTCATGTCTTCCAAAACTTTCTTTTAATTATCTGTCTTCTTTCGGTGGTTAAAATGCCAGTCTATCAGAACTATTAGCTATCGAAAATTGGTGGCTAATGAACTGCCCCAGCGTCCTCCTAAGCCACCGAAAGCCCTGTTTTGCAAAAAATATTAGTTTTTCATCAAAAATGTCTTTCCAGGCCTGTTTGCTCAGTTTTCCTCTTCTGCAGGCTTCATGCTAGGAATGCTAAGAGCGCCTTGGATAGCTTCGGGAGGTTAGAGATTGACTGATGCTTTAGCTAAGGTTTCTAAGGTAGGATGGCTGCTAGGGTTTCCTTTGGATTCCTTCATTTGTAGCCTTTGGAGCCTAACCATCTTATATAATATAGTATTGTCCTTTAGGTAGCTTGTGTTCAGCCTTTTCAAGAAAATGTATCTTTCTCTCTACTCTAGGTAGGATTTGTGTAGTAGCTTGTTTCTGTTGGTCAAGGTTTCATTATTTCTCTTTAGCTCTCTTTCCAAGACCTCCATTTCATAAACCTACCTCAGTAGCTTATTGATATTTTGACTTTTAGGATTGCCAAAGGAAGCCCTTTCTACTGGTTCCTCTTGCTCCTGTGGTGTGGGGGATGGTAATGCTTCAGAAACTGGTACAATTTGCAGAGCTAGGGCTGCAAACTCTTCTTTCTCTTCCTCAGAATTTGAATAGGGTAGATTCAAGATATTCTCATGATGTGCTTCTGCCTACTGACCCTTCTCACTGAAGTCCAGGTTCCTTTTTTCTTTCTTAGTCTTGGAAGAGGAGGGAGGTTGTTCTATTGCTACTGTTGGGTAATAGGCCCTCATCCTTCTTCTCCCACTCCTTGGTGTGCTGTATTTATTGTCATGAGACTTCCCTTTCTCCTTTGGCTGAAGGCCCGTCTCGAAGCCATTTCAGAACAGAAAATAAGGCCAAGCCATATTTCTTCTCTTCAACAACTCCTGGACCAATAGATGGATAAGAACGTGGTGGGACAGCCTACCAACAATCATGGATGGTTGAGATTTCACTTGATGTGCCATCTTCCCTAGACTTATGTGTAAATAAAAGGGCAGATTGAGAGGGTTTTTACCTATGAAGTGATTCATGAGCTTGAAATGGTAGATCATTGCTCTATTATATGTCCCTTCATAGGTTAAGTAGACCACAATGGCCTTTTCCAGTTGTTGCGAGTTCTCTGCTAGCCATGATGATGGCACACTCTTCTTCCATACCATTCCTCTATGCTCAGGCTTAAGGTAAGACCTGAACTCCACATCTTTTGGTATGGTGGTCTTGAACCATTTCTCTCCTATGGAAGGGGAGTTTTGTCACCTCAGTGATTAGTGTTTCATCTATGAGAAACTCCTCTTTCCTTATAACTACTTTTGAACCATTGAATGAGAGGGCAAAAGGTTCAGCTACCTGCTGATGGAAGCTTTGTATTTTTCACATAACTTGTAGCAGCCTACCTCTTGAAAAAGTACGTAGACCTCTGGATGTGCTTCCAAGTAACTGACATCACCTAGCTCCTACCTAAGAGTTGGTCCACTCCTATTCATCTTGATGGGTGTATCGTGTGGGCACCTGCAAAATAGTTTTCAGTCTTGTATACAGTATGCTTAGCAGGCTGCTCTTTCAGAGCTAGTTTATTTTCTAGTAGAGAATATGCTAATTTTGAAAATGAAATCAAATGGAGTCTCTTGGCATTGTTTATGAGGATTTCTATGTCATTATGGAAGCTGAGATAACAAAATGATGGCAACAGCTTGATCCTCTAGATATCCTTTCCCACGTAATCGTAACCTCCATCAACCAGAGTATTTGATGGGATTTTTATGATCTTTAGGACAGGTGGAGGGAGACTGAGGGTTTCTTGTCAGATCAGTCCTTTGCCAATTGCAGAATGACATTTTTTACTCATTTCCCCATGCAGTCATGCAGCTCCAGATATTTTTAGTTGTTAATGACACTCACAAATGATCATTTATCTTGTTGACGGAGTCAGATGTGATGGTTTCCTAACCGTTTCCTTAATTTTCCCTTTCGGTGGTTAATATTCTCCGATAGTTTGTCAGCTAGCCACCAAAAAGGCAGATTTTGGTGGCTAAAAAGGTCTTTTTTTCCTGCTTAAGCCACTGAAACGTTTACCACATCATCGTGGTGAACTCCTACTTTCAGCAGATAATGACCTCACTAGAAAACATTTTTAATCTGTCGAAAACCTATCCTTTTGGTGGTTAATGGAATGCCCTAGATTTCGCCTAAGCCACCGAAATTTATTTTCAGCCAATGCTTACCTTCTTGCTTTTGGTGGTTAGCATATGCATTGAATCTTTCTCTAATATTTCGAAAGAAACCCTTTTCGGTGGCTGATGAGTTGTTCTGAGCCTCACCTAAGCCACTGAATGTACTTTTCCCAATGCTTCTCATTGCTTGCTTTAAACGGTTAAAACCCTTCTTGTTCCTCTCTCTAATTTTCCGAAAGTGATCCTTTTCGGTGGCTAATGAGTTTTTTGTTGTCTCATCTAAGCCACCGAAAGTGTTACTTTGACTCTGCTTGCTTGGAACGCTTTCAGTGGTTCACCTTTTCCCCATGTTCAACTGTTTAGCCTCTGAAACATAACTTTTCGGTGGCTAATGAGCTATAATAGGCCTTTCCTAAGCCACTGAAAGCTATAACTTTTAAAATTTTCATCCAAATAAAAAACAAAAACTTTCAAATTGTCAGTCATACTCATATCTTTCATTACAGGAGTTCAAGTCTTCCTACTGTCAAAATAAATTTATTTTGGGAGATAACATAACGTAATGGGCAAGCTTTCGGTGGATAATCCAGTCATGGATCTAAACTATTAGCTACTGAAAGCTAGGCTTTTTGGTGGCTAATGAGCTCTTAAAAATCTCGCCTAAGCCAACTAAAGCTAAAAATTTAAAATTTATCAAATAACAGAACATCTGATATCCCAAATTTGTTAGTCACCCCAATGTATTTCATAATATGACTTCAAATATTCATCTTTTCAAAAAATAAATTGTTTGAGTGAACTTATTGAAAACAAAATTATTTTGGGAGATAACATCTGGCTCCTACTTGGGGATGGGAACCTTCCTATAAGGTCGCAAGAACCCCAGACCAAAATTCCTTTCCTGAAAAACAAATAAGAATTAAACCTATCTTCTACTATTCCATTGGGCATGGAGTTTATTTTGTAAGAAAAAACAACCTACTAACTAATAATTTACAATAACAAGGCCTTAAAGCATCAAATAAAATAGAGTTTCAGAAATTGCCCATTTACTGGGCCATCAAACACCTCCTCTCCTTCCATATTTTGCAACTTGAAGGTGTTGTTCTGCTGTATATGAGCTATCAAAAAAGGGCCTTTCCATAGGGAGTCAAACTTTCCATGCTTTCCCCTGTCTTACCTGAAAGTATTCCAATTTAGAACCCAATATCCAACCTGAAAGTTGTCCACCTTTTCCCTTTTGTCAAAAATAATCTTGATCTTCTGTTGATGAGATTCTGACTTTTCTATCACTTGTTCCCTGACTTGCTACAATTCCACCAAATCCATCATTGGTCTTTTCTATCACTCTGTAGAGTCTCTAGGTCTCCCCTCCAAACATTGGAATTGTAGCATATGTGAGGTCCATTTGAAGGGTACCACCCAGCCTCTTACTCCATGAGCGAGATAAAAGGAGGCCGAACTTAGGTGGGATATCAACTACCACTATGTCCATCACTATGCCTTTTGAAGGCAATTGGGGGAGGTTTATGACAAGGTCTTTGATGAGGCCCAAGAACTTGAGCTTCATAGAGTTAAAGGAGAATAGATCATGGTAGGGCTTTGTAATGCTGAGGCCAAGCTCATCCATCACAAATTTTGGCATTAGGTTGTGCGAAGCTCCTAAGTCTAGCAAATAGTTATGAAGGATTTTATCATGGATATTTAGAGATATGTAGAAAGGTGGGAAAGACTCATCCAACTCTTCAATCATAGGGCCTAGGATTACTATGGGCTTATCGTCTTGCAAGTTAATGAAGTCAACATCTCGGGGATTCCTTGGCTGAAGGGATTTCAATATGGATGTCTTGAAATCCTCATTCTTCATCAATTCTATCAAGGTAAATGGGATCTTTAACTTCTAAATTTTTGACTCAATGTTGAAATCATAGTACAACTTGTCAGAAGTTATTACCTATTATGGCGTGGCTTTTAGCTAAATGGGACCATGAGCTAATGGTTGCAATGGACTTGGTTGTTGTTTTGGAGTGGAAATCATCTTCTTAGGTGGGACAGAAATCCTTTTAGCTGAAGTGGCAGGCTACTTTGCTGGAACAACACTTTTCTTAGGGGGCTCCACAATCCTAGATCGCAAATTATACCCCTCCTGATCATCGGCCTAATACAAATATTCTTCCATAATATGCTCATTCATGAGTGCTTCCTCATAGTCTGCTTGTGTCAATAAAGAGTAATCAAATTCACCCTCCATGCAGTTGATGTCATCTTCTGCCTCTCCTTCTTGAGTGAAGTCTGGTTCTTCTTCTAGTACAATGTTTTGAAAGGGAGCTCTGATTCTTTGATCCTCAGCTTGATTCCTATCCCTTTGAAGGATATGAGCTGGGGGATTATTTCTTCTGTAAGGGAAAAAATTACGGTTTCTTGGAGAAAATTCATTTGGCCCTTTACCCCTCACAGGTATTTTCCCTCGGTCTTTCATCTTGGACATTTCAGTAGTCAAACTATCCAACATTTTGGCCATTTTGTCAATTTTGTTCTCTAATGAAGAAGCCCCAAGAGGATCTGTGTGCTACTTCTTCCTCTCTATCTTACCCTTGACCTTTTGAGATGCTATGATGTTGGATTCTACCTCTAGGGAATTATCATGCATGAGTGACAAGGAAGCAGATCTTCTTTCTCTGAGTAGAAGGTAGAACTCAGAATCAAAGGCATTGGCATAGGTAATTTTAGATGAGGTATCAGTGGGATTGATCTTAGCAGGTATCTTGCTGAACATGTTGTTAAACCTTTTGTTGAAGTTAGAAACAGACTCACCATTATCCCTCTTCAAGTTGCTAAACTCGATGATGTAATAGAGGTGGTCTCTCGTCTCTCCAAAATGGTTTAGAAAAATTTCATCTAGGGCTTCAATGCCTACTACTGATCCAGCAGGAAATTATTTGAACCACTTCCTAGCTTGACCATCTACGCTTTGCACAAAAACCCTAGTCCACACATCTTCTTGTTCTATATTTATGTTCTTAGCATAACTGTAAAATGCTTCTAGGTGTTCTTCACCTATGAAATCTTCCTCTCCAGTAAATTTAGGCATGTATCTGAGATAGTCTCCAGTAGGCATAGCCGAGAGGGAGTTACGTAAATTCAGAGGGGCATACCTAGCTACCAAGATCCTTTCCATTTTGGTCAGAGGGGAAACCATGTTGGAAATGGGTATGGAAAGGGTGGAAGAAGATACTACTAGTGTGGGTGGGAGCTGAAAGATTGTTGGTGGTAAATTTTTCTCAGTGGAGTCACTAGTGATTGGATCTTCACAAGAAACAGTGCTTGAAGATACCAAAATCCTAAAATTTTCTGATGTATTTATAAATTCTTGAGAATCAAATGTTTCAGTAGAAGAAATAATAGCAGGAATATCTCTTGAAATTATTGATGTAGCTTCCTTTGCAGCACTGGAGGTCTACCTTAGTGAAGCCCTAGTTCTTCTCAGAATCCCTTCTGGATCTAAAACAGGTGTTACATGTGGCCGTTAAGGGTTTTCTCTAGTACTTGGTCTTCTTGAAGTCACCTTATTCCAATGGAGTTTCCAAATAGATTATTACAACTAGAATAGCGTTCAAACTTTGTCTATTGTCAAAGCAGGATCTATGTCGTCTCCTAAGGAAGTTGAGATTTAGTCTCCTCTCCCTGGCAAAGATGACAATTTGTTATCACTCTAGGAAGCTCCTCTAGGTTGTAGCTCGAGGTTTCCTAGTAACTTAAATGTTTTTATGGTTTTTCTAAATGGATCTAGTCAGGTGACCTACAAGACCTCACATTCTCAAGACATGCATGAAAATCAATCAAGGATAAGGTTTCTAACTACTATTGTTCAGAGGTTTTTATAATATGGTGCCGAGATGGAGAACTTATCATGCTGGCATATTAATACATAACATAGTTATATATAAATGGCTAATCAATAACAAGGAAAGTACTTGCAATTCAAATCATCGACATGCAGATAGGATGACAACTATCAGACATCAAATAACATGAATAAACTTGAATAACACATTCAAGCATAAGCACATAATAGACAAAAAATGGAAGCTGAACATACGATAGCAAAAGAGATTATATTAGGTCATGAGCAATATAAGAAGCTTGATAATAGTAATGGTCTACAAGTCCCCGAAGTCAAACCTTTTCTATAACATAAGTCTTAGGCTTTATATCCTTTACAAAATTATTCATATCCTAAAAAAATGGATCTAATTTAGTAAAAATAGACAAAATAATTGTTTTTGCAGAATTAGGTCAAAAAACCCTAATTTAACTACTAGTCTATGTGACTGTAAAACTCGTTCATTGTTTGAACCTTTTGATGACTACAGTGATTACTGGGGATAAAACTATAAGTGGTCCTCTGCTAGATAAGTCACTGTTTTCTAAAACAGGTAGGGTTTGTGACCCTTTCCTCTCTCATGTATCCTAAAAACTGGAACATACCTCTTATGATGGCGTATTTCAGCAACCTCCAGCTTTACAGTTCCTCCCTAGCGTAGGTAAATTTACCAAAACTGGTCCTTTATGCCAAAATTGTTTTCTGTACCTCTTTCTGCTTTTGGTGGTTAAGGAGTCAAAATTTTGGGTCTATTAGCTACCGAAATATATGCTTTTGGTGGCTAATGAACTGCTTATGCGTCCGCCTAAGGCACCAAAACACTCTTTTTTGCAAAAATTGGCATTCACTTCCCAACCTCATCCTTTTCAGTTTTGTTGTTGATATTATGGTATTTCTTCTTCTTTCCCAATGTTTGGAAATTCAGCAGCATCTTGGATTTCCTCTGGATTCTGAAGGCTTACTGTTGCTTCAACTAGGGTTTCTAGTGTAAAACTAGAGCTAGGGTTTGATCTAGAATTATTTAACTACAGACTTAGAATCCTAATCATCCCATACATCCTGGTGTTGTCTTTCAGGTACCTTAGATTTCTTCTTTTTAGCAGGACATACATCCCTCTCATCTCCAGGACATAATTTTTCAACTGCTTATTCCTCTTGGTTAAAATGTCATTATTCCTCTTTATCTCTCTATCCAAAATCTCTAATTCATGTATTTCTTCTAGCAATTTGCTCACTCTTTGAGATCTAGTTTTGCTTGCAGAGGTCTCTACTCTTTGTTCATCCTTGTCTTCCGTAGGTGTTGGTGAAGGAAGCTCTTCCTTCTCTGATGTCAATTGCTATGCTAGGTCAACCCCTTCCCCACTCTCTTATTTTGAGTCTGAGTAGGGAAAGTTTAGAATGTTTTCTCTTTGTGTTGGGATTTATTTTCCCTTTTCACTGAAGTCTAGGTTTATTTTATCCTGTTTATTTTTAGAAGGGGAAGAAGGATGATCTACAGGTTCTGGTGAGATAGCCCTTCTTTTTCTCTTTCCACTCCTGGGGGTGGTGGTTTTCTTCGAAGGAGACTTTCCCTTCTCTTCTGGTTGTAGGCATGTTTCAAAACCATTCCAAAACAAAAAATGTCTCCATGTCATATTTCTCTTCTTCATCACTTCTTGGATAAGGAGTTGTATAAGGCCATGGTGAGACAACCTTCCAGCAATCTTAGTTGGCTGAGCCTTCACCTAGTGTGCCATTTTTGTCAGGCTGCTATGTAAGTAGAAAGGTAAATTTAGAAGGCTCTTTCCTAAAAAATGGTTCATTAGTTTGAAGAGATATAACATTGCCCTATTGTATCTCCCTTCACAAGTTATATATACCACAGTGGATTTCAGTATTGCTACCACATTTATTCTAGCCAGGTGGATGGAACACTTTTCTTCCACAACACATCTCTGTGTTCAGGATTTAAATAGGGTCTGAACTCCACATTTTTAGTAATGGTGGTTTTAAACCACTTCTCCCCAGTTCTTAGGAGTTCTGTCACCTCTGCAATTAGGGTTTCATCCACCAAAAACTCCTCCTTCCCTATTATTGCCTTGGATCCATCAAAAGAAGGGGAAAATGCCTCTGCAATTTGCTGGTGTGATCCTTGAACTTTTCACAAAACCTATAGCAGCCTGTATCTCTGAAAAAATAGCAGACTCTTGGATGGGATTGTATGTAGCTGATGTATCCTATTTTTTTCCTGAGAGTAGGCCCTCCCTTCTTCATTTTTGAATTGTACCTCTGAGTACCTGCAAAAATCAAATTCAAATTCTGTGGAAGATGTTAGCAGTCTATTTTTTTAGAGAAGGCCTCGAGTGGTAAGGATGCATACAACCGAAGGTGGAGCGTCCTGGAGTTATGGAACTAATTCTAAGGGGTTAAATGCTTGGTAAGTGCTTGTGTGAGATGATGATGGATGTTGGTGATATCGACGAGACAGATCGCTCAGTAATCATTTTAATTTCAAACTTGGCATTCAGTGGCAATTTTTCTGCGGTCGTAATATGTATGGAGGTAGACTAGGGTTTTTATTCCCATCAGTAAGGCTAGAGAAGCAATGACCTCTTTAATCAATAATTTATGCTTTAGCGTAGTATAATCCATCTTCATCGTAGATCTACTTCATCATCTAATATTCATCGTTGAAAAATGACCGCCCTAGAGAATTCCACTGTTTCAAGAATTTTGTTTCTCCTTGCATTTTCTGTAGATATTTTTCCACCCGTGGATCCAATGACTGATTTCATCTGTGAATTAACACCATTTTGTAGGTGATGAATTTTTTTAAAATCATGCTTCTTACCTTAGCAGAATTACTTTTGGCCATTTATCTTCCCCAGTACATATCTACGCCATCCATTACTTCCACAATATATATCTTGAAACATATTTTCATACTTAACTTATTTGCAACGTTGGACTTTAGGATTTTTCAATGTTTTTTCATTTCAAACCAAGGAATAGACCCTTCAAAACTTTCAAAACCTACTCTACACTCTAGTTCATATGATATAAAAAATTTAGACCTTACCCATCATTTTCACTGGTTTAACCCCTTCCAACCTCTTAGACAAAAAAATGGTGCTAACAACTGGCTCCAATTAGGGATGATATCCTCCCTACGAGGTAGCAAATAACCCGATAGACCAATGAATGACTTTCACAACCTCAAACTTTTATTTTTTTATTTTTTCTATATATAAAAATAAAAATAAAGAAATAAAGAAATAGTCTACCACTGAAGAGCTTAGGGCCTTATTTGCAGGATTAAAATATTTTGGCTCACCATTTGTACGGATTTAAATGTAAATAAATGTGTACATGCTATGGTACAAAAAATACCTCCTACTCTTAAGAAAAGTAATGTTTTAGAAATATTTCATTTACAGGGCATCCTTTTAGTTGAGATCCATCCTAATGATATATAATGAATGCATTATCCCCTCTGTATGCTTCTATGATGGATGGATCTACCCACATATGATCAAACTTTCCATTTTTATCTTCCCTAGGAGAATTCCACTTCAATACGAAATCTTCAATCTGGAACTATTCTTATTTGATTTTCCTGTCAAAACTATTCATCATCTTTTCCCGGTGAGTTTGTACTTTATCATAAGCTTTGTATATTATTTCATTCAATTATATTATCTGATTGATCCTTCTATCCATGTGATTTGGTTCATCCTCCTGCTCCTGCAATAATTTCATGAAAGGAAATCCCAAAGATGGTGGAAAAAAAAATTCAAATCCATAAACTAATTGGAATGGTGACATTTCAGCTGCTCTTTTTCTGTTGATCCTGTCGTCCAACAAATCATATTTCATCTTTCTATGCCAAGCTATTTTTTTCTTCTTCTAGCAACTTAATTATTCTTACCAAGATCTTATTGGAAGATTCATCCGGTCCCTTTCCTTGTGGATAGTAAGCAATGGAATGGTTCAGATTGATGTTATATTTGTGGAAGAATCTTATCATATTTTTTTATTATTTGAAATCAGGTGCATTATCTGTCACAATCCTCCTGGGACAACCAAACCTGGCCAAAATGTTATTCTCCAAAAACTCCATAAACACAATATCTGTAGCTCTCCTTGCGGGTATAGAGCTTCAATCCATTTTGTGAAGTAGTTTGTTGCTGTCAGAATCCATCTATGTTGACCTGTATACTTTGGATTAACTTGGCCAATGAAATATAATACCCACTGCTGAAAGGGTTCCTCTGTTGAAATTAGTTTAAGAGGGAGTAGAATCAACTTCCTATTACCATCAAATATCTAGCATGGATGACATGTAGTTGTCTCCTTATAGAAATAAGAAAACATGGAGGGCCAGTAAAAACCAGCTCTCATAATTTTATTTCCTGTCACCTTCCATGAGTGATTCCCTCCACAATATCCTTTATGGAATTCCTTCATTGTCTGCGGAGCTTCATTTTCCAATAGGCAATTTAACAGCACACCACTAGGGTCCTTACAATACAGGTATTGATTCATGATGCAGAACTTTGTAGCCTTCAGTTTTGCATATCTATATCTTGTTTTACTCATCCCTACAGGAGCTTGCAGATTTTGCAAAAAATATACAATATCACTGTACCATGGAGACATGGAAAAAAACTAGCTTTACCTGTATCCCCACATAACACTAGTTTGAGTGATTGGTCAAGAAGTTAAGATGTAAATATTCATAATGAGAATTTGTAATTAATTTGTAAAGTCTGTGTCCTTTGATCAACTTAGTAGGCTTTATTTAAAGGTCATAGTCCAATAGTACAACAATCCACTTTGATCTCTCCCCTTCTAGATTCGGTTGGGTGAGAATACTCTTCACCACATTACTTGAAACATATGCAACAATACATGAATGAAGGATAAACACTCTAAAATATTTCAAAGATTTTATCATAGCATATGCCTGTTTTTCCATGATATCATATTTTAGCTCTGCATATCTCAATACCTTACTGAAGAAAGCTATGGGTTGCTCATCATTCTAGTTTTTTTGATGCAATAGGAATCCAGCTATAGTATGATCAAATGCATAGGAAAATACTAAGAAATCTTTAGTGAAATTTGGGCTCACAAAAAATCGAGCTTCAGTGACGGCATTTTTTATATATTTAAAGTATTTCCTAGAATCCACTATCCATTTTACTTCATTCTCTTTCTTAAGCATGTTGGTAATGTTCCTCGGTATTTCAGTAAAGCTATGAATGATTCTCCTTATAAAATTTACCTATCCAATGAATGATTGTATTAATTTCTTTCTCCTGGGATCCTCAACCTTTATAATTGCAATGGCCTTTTCTGGATCAATTTTAAGACCATGTTTTGAAGTGATATATCCAAGCAGTTTNTATTTTATTATTTTAACCATTATTTTATTATTTTAACTATTATTTTATTATTTTCCTTAGGAGGCCCATTTTAGACCCCAAAATTCCTCTAATGTCTTCCAATGCAAACTTAGACTTCCTAGGATTTAGTGATATGCCATACTTTCTACATTTCAGAAAAACCTTCTCCAAATGTTTAACATGTTCCATGTTAGACCTGGAATAAACACTTATATCAACCATGTAAATAACTACAAATTTTTCTTTCTCTTCTACAAAGGCAATATCCATGGCACATTGAAATGCAACCCCTACATTCATCAAACCAAAGGGAATTTTGGAATGCATGAATGTACCCCATGGTGTAGTAAATGAAATATTCTCTTAGTCCTCAAGAATCAATTTGATCTCGTTATAGCCTCGAAATCCATCGATAGTGGAAATCCTCTAAGATCCTACTACTTTTTACATAATATGATATATCTTTGGTAATGGGTAGTTGTCTTTCAATGAAACTTTGTTAAGATTTCTGAAATAGACACAAAGTCATATTTCACCATTCTTATTTCTAACATGTACTAATTTAGTCACCCACTTAGAAAATCTCAAGGTCACAATAATTTTAGCATTAAATAACTTGTTTATCTCTTTCTCTATCACATGCAACAACATGGTGTTTATTCTTCTCAATTTCTTCTTGAAAGGATTTTGTCTAGGAATTATAGGGATGGTATGTTTTATAATGGAAGTATCATACTCTTTTAGGTATTCATAGATCTAGGAAAAAGCATCTGTATATTTCTTCAGAAAATTTATATACTCCTCTTTTTCTTTCACAAGAAAATTCTTGTACAGCTTTATAACCCTAGGTGTTTATTGAGTACCTATATTACGATATTCAATAGCGTTATCAGCAGGGTTAAATTTAGGATCCTTAGCAGCATCATGCCAGTCAAACATATTTTCTAGGGGAATAACACCTCTTGGGATAAAATTACTCTTCAACTAAATTATGTCCTTTCCCCCTATCATATTTTTTAATTTATTGTTTTCAATTTTTTTATCATCAATATGTACATCATCTTGGAAGTTCTCTAAATTTTCTTTCTCTATATCAATTTGAGTATTTACAAATTCATTAGACATCTCTAAAAATTTCTTTATATGCATATCATCATCAAAAACTTGCCAATACTTGGAGTTGTTTGGTATGGAGGGTCTATTCACAACCTGGATTTTATACTTTTTCTGAGAATAAATTGGAGTTTCGAATTTACCAGCAGTCGTAGCCAAAGAATCATCTACGATTTTATGCTTTGTAAAATAATTACCAAACATGTCCCAAACTTCATTCCTATAGGATATCATCCTGGTATGTTTTGTGTGGTAGCTATCATTCACCTAGTTTATTACAAGTTCAGAATCCCCAAATACTTCTCTTGGTTTTCTCCCATATCCGTCAAAGAATTCAATCCTACTAGTAGAGCTTCATACTCATCCACATTATTAGTACATTCAAAAGTCAATTTATAAGACAAATATTTAAAATATATGATTGGAGACATATGTAAACACCAACACCAACTCCATTTTTACTTATGGACCCATCAAAATACATAGTCCACAATCCTTCTTCATTCTGCTTCTTCTTCAAGGCTTCTTGTTATGTAGCAAATTCCTTATTTTCTTTCAACATTATTTGTATAGGTATTTGAGGATCAATGCGAGGGCCATCATTAAAAAACATAGAGGATCCTAAATCAGTATCAACAACATAAATAGGATGATTTTCAGGTTTTTCTTGACTACTGGCCACATAGGCTAACCTCTTCTCACTATACACCCTTCTTCTTCCCCCAAACAAATGTATAGTCGCATATGGAATATCTATTTTACAACAACATGCCAAAAGTGGGAGGAATGTCAACTTCTATCACATCCATAACAATACTCTTGGCTACAAATTGCGTAAGGGTTACCATCATATCTTTTATCAATCCCAGACATCTTACTTTCCTAGAATCAAAAGAATACAGGTCTTTGTAAGGCCTATTAATCTCCAATACCATACTTTTCTACTAACACCATTGGCATAAGATTATGAGATGCACCAGAATCTAACATGTCATTGTGCAAAATCATATCATGTACATTAAGAATTAGATAAAAAGGATGGAATTCCTCATCATCTATTCCTTCAATTTTAGGCCCAAGGACAATAGTAAAGGCATCATTTGTGAATTCTAAAATATCTAGTTGATTCTCACCCTGATTCTTAACCAATTTTGTAATTGTTTCCCTATATTCATTGTTCCTCAATAGTTCATTAAAGGGAATAGAAATTTTTATTTTTGACAACTCTAACTGTAGATTGAATGATGAAACTAGTCTACATTATCAATTGGTACTGACTCTTTATTTTTTGTATTTGTTGTGCAGTGGTATTTTTTTTTCCTAAATTTTGTTGGGAATTAGAAATCTTATTCGAGTTGGGATTCCCTTTATTTATCATTACATCATGACTTATCAACTTTAAATTTTTCTGAAAATCATTAATGGTGTTTTCGTACCCTATTTGATATTATTCTTAGTCCATCTCTGAAATAGAACTATCATCGTCTTGAGAAAACATATTATTTTCTTCCTTGGTTAAATACATTTTAGAATCAATATCATCAATGTGATGAATCTGATTATCCATTAGACCTTCTTCTCCCTCCTCATCAACCATATTTTTTGGGAATGGTGGTATGATTTGTGGATCTTCAGGGTTTCTTTGGTTTCTTTGAGGAGGATTAGTTCCTCTAAAATATGGATTCCTTATTTGATTTTCAGGCTACTCTCTGTTAGGTGGTGCATTATCTAGAGCCAACATGTCCATCAATTTCTCCATAGGCTTAAGCAACATTCCAAATTTGACATCACTTGTAGAGGAAGGGGCAGAGGTGGATGGTTGATATTCTTGTCTTCTCCTATATTCCTCTACCCTATTTTTCATTTTCCATGAGGGCATCAAGTTTGGCTCTACTTCTAAAGCATCTTTAAACATAGCAAGAAAAATAGCAGACTTCCTTTCTCTTAACAACAATGAAAAATCACTCTCAAAGGAATATGAATAATGAAGTTTAGAAACACCTACCAAGGGCTTAATATCAATAGAAATTGAACTGTATACCCTCATAAATCTGTTCGAAAAATCATGTACAAATTCAAAGTGCCCCATTTTAATATTATTATATTCTGATAGTATTTATAAAGGGATCATTTTTTCCTCCCACCTATCCAAAAATAATGTTAGGAATTATTCAAAAGTGTGAATTGAACCTGCTTGCATGTCCTTAAACAACCTTTTGGATTCCCGAGAAAGAATGTGTGCAAAAAACCTCATGTTTTGATCATCATAATCCACATCCTCCAAATCTATAAAATATTCAAATCGGTCCATATGTTGTCTTACAGTAAAATTTCACTCCCCATCATATAAATAAATTCTCTGTGAATAATTTTGAGGAAGATCATGTAAAGCAACAGGAAAAGCCAAAGGTGCAAACCTATATGTCATTATTCTAGGTGGATTTTCAACAACAAGATAATTTTGAACAACATGAGGGTTTTGAGGAGGACTAGGAACGTGGCTTGTAGGTTGGAACTAAACAATTTGTGGAGGATAATTATTTCCTTCTGATTTCACATTGTTTTGTAAATTATGCTACAAAGAATGTAACAAGTATTACTCAAATCTATTGGGATTAATCTCTATTTTTTTAAACTTTGATTCACATTTTGATCTCAATAAATACTTTCCAATATTTACTCCCAATTCCAAATATTGAAAATTATAGAACTCTTCTTGAAAAAATGACCTTTCAATTTGAGAAGTACTGTATTTTTCTTTTCCACTCCTATGTATAAATAAACTTTCTGGGTTTTCCACACTTTGTAAAATTTCAGAACTAGGATTACCTCGTGTGTGGTCCCTCCTGAAAGCTAGGATGTCTTATAAAATCTTCTTTGAAAATCAATGTGCACTCGCTAGGGAAAATGGATAATCGTCCTATGCTACAGAAATCTATTTTCTCCCATAGAAATCCTATGTTTCTTTGAAAAATTGAAATGCTTTGTCATTCATCCCAGAGTAAATTTGAACTTCAGGCCTCGGTAATGGCACCAATATGTTAGCACTCAAAATATATCTCCGGTTGTAAGATATAATATTAAGGTAAACACAAAACCAAGATTTGGGAAAGAAAGTTGGCTTCTTTCTCTGTAGAGAGTGATCTCTCAATGATTGTTTGACAAGACCAGATAAGAAAAATAAAGTAAAATTGAGATGATTGTATTGGTTGAAACAAGGAAAGTATACATTGGGAAATGGAGTCAAAACAAATATATATTAATCACAATGTTGTTTGCATGGAAATTTGAAAACGAAGGGAAGGTATCCATTTAGTCATATTCAAAATGCTTAGGTCTGGTGGAATGGAAGAAAGAAGTTACAGTGCATTAACATGGGCATCTAACAAGGATGAATCCAATGGTAACTTTAGTGGAAAAAGTTATGTGAATATCTGAAATTCATAGACAAAGCATATGCTTATGAATTCTTTACTATCATACACTTATTTAAGACATGAAAGAAGACATTATGAAAGTAATAAGAGGAAAACATTAACATTGAGAAGGGGAAAAATAGACTGTAACATAAATAACACATAAATATTTGCAAAAATGTCTAGCTTCGGCTTTGTGATTTTATTAAAATTAAATATCAAATGACAAACCTCAGTTCTCACGGGTTCCAACCCTTTTTTCATTGCACAGAGTAGTTCTTATACAAATTTCTCCATGAGATGAAATAAAAAACTACTAAAAATAGGCATAACTACCTTTACGTGTTTCCTTCGACACTTATTAGCTACTAACTGATTCTAGAAATTAAACTAAATGAAAATCTAACTAATTCGTCGGCAACAAATTCTTCATGATCGTCAACGTCTTCATGCATGTAATGTATACTTGGAGCTTCAAAAATTTTCTACTATTTTCCATTTGTCCATCGATGGAAAATCCAAAGTGAATATTTCCTTGACAGAACACGCAACTGTACATGATCCCTGTAAGAATAATTTTTCAAACTTGCACATGTTTCCTTGAAAGAAAAAGAAATTTCAAACTCATATGCTAGCTTGTCCATAATTGCTCTGCCAGATAGTGATTAATGCATGTCAGCAAATTTTGTATGATCCAATCTACGTTAAATTAATTTGTCTTGATATTCCTTTTGTGTGAGCATGCCACATTTTTCTTCTCAAAAGAGTGGGAGTTATTTCTTAAATAGAGGATCAAACATGTCTCTGAAAAGCTTCAACTGGTGTGCCATGGTATCTATCTTAGCCTGAACTCTGTCCACATGTTGATGCTTGTGACCACTTTTCTAGCCCAAGTTATGATAGATATTATGTCTTTGATATTAGTAGTCCTCAATTCTTCTCATTAGGGGAGTTTTGAGGTAAAAAATGGGCCTCAAAAATAAAAATTGTACCATTAAAATTTACTTTATAAGAACCAATAGGATTCAAGATGATTATGTCAAGCGTAAGGGTAAAATTTGTAAAAATAATGGAGGGAAAAAAGAAAAAACTACCTTTTCTTATTATATTTTTGGCATATCGCCTTATGGATTCACTGAAATTTTGAGTTTGGGGGTTTTCTGGATGTAGAGTTTAATTACGCATCTAGACCATAGCCACATTGCTTACTTCTAAGGGACCCACGACACCCAAAAATGAAAATTTCAATAAAAACATATTTTAATACTAAAATATATATATTTTTATTGAAATTTTCATTTTTGGGTGTCATGGGTACCTTATAAGTATGCAGCATGGGTATGGGATGGATGTGTAACTAAATTCTACATCCAATGAGTCCACAAACTCAAAATTTTGGTGAACCGATAAGGAGATATGCCAAAAATACAATAAGAAAAAAGTAGTTTTTCTTTTTCCCCTAAAAACTTTAGAACTTTTGTTTTATTATTATAACTCTTATTTTATTATTTCCCTTATGTTTCCCATTTTAGACCTCAAAAATATGCTAATGTTTGTTAACCCATTTATAAAATCTACTGCGTTCTTAGCATAATCAATGGGTTTCTTATCGAATCTTTCACTCACTGCTGTCACTCTTTGTTTAGTTGATTGAATTACAACCTATTTATCCAAGATGTAATCTATGTAAGGCCTTAAATTTATTTCTTCTAACATGAGGGAATCCCAGATTCTATGATTTTATCCTTGTATTGATGAATTTCCTGTGACCTGTTTCATCAATTGAGTCATTTTTACTCTGTAATTCCTTTCACTTTGCTTCCCAGAATTTTCTTTCTTGTTCTATTTTTAGAGCTAAACTCTCCATATTTTTGTTCTAGTTCTTCAATCCAACCAGATCAAATTCTTTCAGACTGACTAGTAACATATCCTGAACAATGGTTTGTTCACTAGATTTAGTAGAAGGAGGAACAATTCTACTTTCAGGTTCTTTCTCTTTCTCTTGCATCTCCTTATCTTTCTCTTCCATCTTCTTTTCTAGTTTATCAGATTTATATTTGAGAGTCTTTTCGCTCTCAAATACAAGATCCATATCTCTTTCCCATTTCCTTTCTTTTTTTGTAAACTTCAATAATTTGGATTTACAATCTATTAGCTTACCATTGAAGTCTT
This sequence comes from Pseudotsuga menziesii, assembly GCA_001517045.1. Lineage (NCBI taxonomy): Eukaryota > Viridiplantae > Streptophyta > Pinopsida > Pinales > Pinaceae > Pseudotsuga > Pseudotsuga menziesii. Next base: position 620,398 of record LPNX010599715.1, on the reverse strand, counting down.
CTTTTTTCTTCTCAAGATTTTTCAGCTCAGAACCTAGTATCAACTATGTAGATGGGATCTTTAGCTTCTTCTTTAGTAGTTGAATGGTATTCTCTTTTTTCATTCAATATTTTTTTGTGTGGAAGACCCTTTGTCTTCATGGCTATTAGTAGCCAACAAATTTGTCTGTAGCTTCTTGATCTATGCTTTGTGGGCCTTATTTCCACCTTCTCCTTTCTATGCCGATTTTCAATATTGCTCTTACTAGAATGCAATATAGATACTTTTGTTTTAGCTTTCAACAGGTAAGTATAAATAATGTCCCCAGTTTGCTTATGAAAGTGAATCATATCAGGAATGGGGATGTTCTCCAGGCTCATTATAATTTCAGTAACGTTATTCTTTCTTTCAATAGTGAGATTCAAATTGGTTTGAGAATCGTCCCTAATAGTGACTAGGGACACATCCTTACTAGATATTTTTCTAACATCTGCATATAATTTCAGAGCTTCTTCAGAAGCTAAATCATTATCATCCTTGTATTTTTCAAATAATCTGATATGGTTTTGAACTGTGAGGTAGAATCAGTTGGTGTCTCCACAAAGGTATATTCTTCGATCTTAAAAGCATGTCCTTTCAATTTCATTTGTTTATTTTTCTTACCCTTATCGTCTGACACTTGGAAAATATGTCCTTCTTCTTCCATTTTATGTTTCTTTGTCATTCTTACTGTGTCTTCTTCCTCTGTGTCCATGGCATCAGAGAAGTCTCTTTTGTTGGTTCTCTCAAAATAGCTGGCTATTAATGTAATATTCTCTAGTGATGGAACCATTATTGAGGCACCAAGATGAAGTGAGCTTACTTCCTTTACCAAGGCAGTGGAATCTTATTTCATATTAACACACCTATAGTCTCATGGGAGTATTCAAACAAGTTTGTAGTCTTAGGTAGACCTGCAACTTCAGAGTGTTCAAAGGGGTTATTTTTATTAACCTGTCCTTTGATAGAAATAATATAATGGGGATCATAATTTATAGCAGCTTTAGTTCAAAACCCCATTTCTCTTAGAAGTATTTCCATAATTGCAAGGGAATATTTTTTCTTAATGATAAATGGGCCTACAACTGATGGGAAAATGATCTTTGAAGACTTCTTAAAATTTAGAAAATGCTCACTCTCCACTATTAATTTTTTTCTGATCAATTTCAAAGAAAATACTTTGAGTAAAAAATGCAGGTAGCATATAGGGTTGATGAACAAACCCATATAACCTTAATACTTACCCTCTTAAAAAAGAAACCGGTCTCCAATTCTCTTCTCAGGAGAGAACTATAAAATGTCTTTCATCTGTGGCAAAAATATCGGTAATTTTTTCTGAAAGAATTCATTGTAAAAATATGACATAAGGGAATTCATGAACATGTTGTAATCCATGTTCATTTCTTCTATGAGTACCATTTCAAGGAGTTGTAGGTTTTCTTCATTGAATGACAGAAAGATCTTTAACAAATAAGGCTAGAACCTGAAACTTCTTGTTTTCTAGAAATACTCTAGATGAGAATGAATATTCTCATCTTGAAATTCATCAAATTTAAGGCAATAAGACTGGGCTAACTAACAAGACTCTTCTAAATCAGCCTGACTAGTACTATAGACAAAGAACAAGTTTATTAGGGGTTCACTAACTTATTTTTCTGTATCCAACCTTAAAATTTGACTCACCACCATTATGACACACTATGTTTCTTCATTAAAAAGGTTGGAATCAACATGGAATGGTTGACTCTATAATTGAATATTATTTTTAAAGCAAATCTTCAATAAAGTCTACTTTTGTTCAATAGTTGACTCTCTAAAGTACTGTATTATGGCTTCTTCATTATAGTCTTTGGAATTTTGGCCGAACTCAATAGGAACTGAGAGGGTATTTCTAATAACGAGAGTACTAACTAGACATAGGATTTTTGACTTGGTATCCATAATTACCCTCTCAAAGGAGGAGTATTTAGTGGCACGGTAGTTGACAAATCAAGGACAACTTAGGGTTTTGTCTATAGAGAAAAAATGAAAGTATTACTTGTAAACACTGTGAAGCTCTATCCCCTAGTTCTGAAGAAGTTTTAATTTTTTTTTAACAGCTTGTATAGGTCCATTTAGTATTATTGCATCAAAGATTTTTAAATCCTTATCTCCACACAATTCTTCAATATTTTGGTATTCTAGGCTCAAGGCCTCTACTTCTCCTACTCCAATCATTTAAATACTTTCTCAATGAGAAAAAAATCCTACCATGCCTATTGACAAGTGGTCTAAGGATTCTATTTGAGTTGGCCCCTTCTACACAGTCCTGTGATTTCACTTTCCAATGCATAGAATAAAGAAATGAATTAATTCCATCTGCATGTACTTTTATGTTATTTTTCTCTTCATGTCATTCCCGCATCTTTCCCAGTGGAAATCGATCTCATCCATCCATCCTATAGCCTTCATCTTGTGTTGTTGATTTTTCTCCCTGTTTAAACCCCCTGTCTTTATTCTTTGCTATGTTTCTTCGCTTATTTTATATGTAATTCTCAACTGCGAATTGAATAATAACCACAGATCTATCCTATGATTGATATTGACCGTTAACTACTTTCACATAATACTCACCTCTTTTGCCCAGCTGTGATCTCTTTAAGAAACTTGCAATTTCCCTTTGTGGAACAATTATCCACCTTTGATCTTAACTCACATTGATCTAAGCCATTGAGTTCCACCTTATCTACCCAATTCTACTAATTTTAACTTTAACTTTGGGTGTGCATGCTTAGCTAGGGGAATGAGCTGAAGTCTTAGACCTATCTCAGATCAAATTTGTGCCCTTTATTACATATTCATTTTAATTTCATTCTGTAATATCAACAAATTTATTCTTCCTTGCACCTTTCACCAACGAAATAAGTATTGGTCATTGATCTTGATCTTACTGTCATATGGATCGTTGATTAGTGTGACCCCTACCATATTCTGCATATTTCTAAGGTTTTACTCTGCCATGCACTTTTCATCAGCAGAATTTATCCTAGCCATAGATCAAGATCAGGGGTTGATATGAGCCCTCGAAGCTTCTACTCAATTCCACTAATTTCCAACATAAGTTATCTAGTGCGTGTTCCCTTAGAAGAATCCTTTAGAACCGTACATCCAAAACCCACTTCAATCTCCACTGTTCAACATTGTCGGGCCTACCAAATTCCGTGGATCTAAAATATTTATTTTCCCATGCATGTTGTATCAACAAAATTGATACTTGTCGTAGATCAATTTCCCCTCCATATCACCACCATGGAAATGTGTGGGCTCTAAGCAATTCCGTTGATTATAAAACTTACTTTCCTCATGCAAGTTCTAGCAGCGGAATCCATCTCTTCTGTAGATATCCTTCACCATATAATCTTCATCATTGAAAAATGAGGGGCCTACAGAATTACGTTGATTCAAGAATTTTGTTTCTCCTTGCATGTTCAATCATAGAAACTTCTAACAACCGTAGATATGTTTCCACCTATGGATCTAATGACTGATTTCATATACGAATTAACACCATTCAGTAGGCGATGGAATTTTCTAAAAATCATGCATATTACCTTAGCGGATTTACCTATGGTGGTTGATCTTCCTCAATGTAGATCTACGCCATCGATTTCTTACACAATATAACTCTTGAAATGAATTTTCATATTTAACTTATTTGCAAGGTTGTATTTTAGGATTTTTCAATGTTTTTCATTTTAGTCCAAGGAATAGACCCTTCAAACCTTCATTACCTACTCTACACTCCTATAGGCCATATGATATAAAACAATTATACCTTACCCATCGTTTTCACTGGCCTAACCCCTTCCAAACTGTTATCCCAAAAATGGTGCCAATAGATGCAATTATTTTATATCTACAAAATAAAAGTGACAAGTTATGAAAAAGAATTTGAGCATATTAGTAAGAAACATTCTTGGAAGTCCCAATTGCTAGGGAAAAAGCATTTGTCTTGAGATCATATTTCAATGGTGTTAATGAAATATGGGAATTACTTGACTATTTCTCAAGATGAATGGATTTTTGTAGACATTGCAATGCGTAGTGCCAAAGAATGCTATACTCATATGGATAATCAACTCAAAATTTCTGTATCATTTATGGACATCCTAAACTCCAAGAATATTTAATAATCAAAGGCATTGGACATGGATAATAATAAAAAAACATCATGGAAGCATCCCAAGTTGTCGCAAAGAAAAACCTATCCAAAATGTTGCATAAAAAGGCCCTTCAATTAGCAAAGGATGTGAATTGTTTCAAACAAATTTTCCATGATTGTATCAATCAAGGACTTCCTTCCCCTTAATATGTAAATTGGGATCTATATCCTTAGGATCATTATGAATCATTGGTAGATACTTGCAGGAATGATGACCACAATTTTTAAGACATGGAAAGTGGGATTAGAGGCCAAACTATATTGGATAAATTGATTGACAACTTTCATTTGCTATGAAATATTCAATCACTATTCAATAGCCTTCCATCACTTTTCTATGCACATTACGTTAACCTTGACATGAGGTCACTTGAAAATCCCATGAGGAAAGAATGGAAAAAGATAGCCAAGTGTAATACCTTGACTTCCACCCAACAGGCCCAGCTGATGAGACCTCAAGAAACTCCAGTGGAATCCTCTTCTCAATCATGTCAAAATCGACCTCAAATGTGATCTCATCAATTTAACTAGAAACTACCTGAGACTTGAATTCAACATTTGAGTCATTGGGAGGCTCAACATGATAGGTAGTGTCCTAGTTAGCATCAGAGTCATTATCAATGGTATATTGAGGGCCCAACTGAGCATTTTTGGTTGAAACAGAGAAAGAAAACCATAACAAATGAATAGAATATGTTACAATATAATCAAGGTCATGATCTATAAAGAGAAATAGTTACACTAAAGACAAGGATCAAAATTTTTAGAGTATGGTGTAACTCTTCTCATTTTGTTGTATTAAAGCTATCTAGGATTGGTGTCTTATATCTCGATGTAATTCAAAGATGTGGATTCAAACCATTTGGTATATCATTATGTAATCCTTCTTCTATGTTGTATCACTTTCTATCACTACATATATTCCATGCGTCATGTAATTGTTGCACATATATATAATGAAAGTCCCATGAGGGATTCTTTCATCATACATTTGGATCATTTGATGTGATGAATAGCTTTATTTTCTTTTTATATGTTATGAATTCTTCATGATATGTTACATTGAGTAGAATATGTTCTCCACATGAGCCTCATTTTGTATGTTGAATTACCACATGTGTTGAACTATTGAATTCTTTATGCTTAGTACGGTTTCTTACATTCTTGAAAAAATAAGATTTACTTTCACAAGTACCTTATTTGCATTATGCACATCCTACCATTTCCATATCTCATCTAAGCTATATGTCTAGTATATTAAGAACAATTCTCTCTTATATCCATTAAATCATATACTTTGTATGCTCGTAGTCATAATTTGGTAATTAAAGCAATTTATAGAGGAAAGAATGACTTCATATTGTTTCTTAAACAACAAACTAAAAATGCATGCAAATAAAATATTATAAATTCCCTAACATCCAAAATATTCTTGGAACAAATCAGGGAGTAACGCTACCTATTTTCAAGATAAATATAATCATGAATGGTAGAAAACAAGTCAACTTAATATGACTCTTTAATGAAAAAATGGATGGAATCATGTGCCTCTTCCTCCTGAAAATATTTTACTTGGATGTAAGTGGATATATAAAACAAAGTTTATTGTAGATAAATAGATTGAAAAACAAAAATCTTGATTAGTAGAAAAAAGGGTTCTCCCAACAATAAGGCATTGGCTACACTAAAACTTTTGCTTCAATTGCTAAAATGAACAAAATAAGAAGTATTCTCTCTTGTTGCATCTTATCATTGGAAAATACACCAAATGAGTGCCAAGAGAGCATTTTTGAATGATGACCGTCATGAAGACATTTATATGAAACTACCTCTTTTCATTACTAGTAATACTTCAAGTTTAGTATTCAAATTAAACAAGATTTTATATGGTTTGAAAGAAGCACTTAGAGCTTGGTATGAGAAAAATGATGCTTATTTCTTGAAGAATGGCTTTAAGTAGTGCATATCCAAACCAAATGTGTATGTGGAGAACTTTGATGATGATGTTATGTTCTCATAATAGTACCGTGTGTGGATGATCTTCTTATTACTCGTAGCCATCTTACATTTATACAATAAATGAATAATAATCTTGAGAATGATTTTGAAATGACCGATTTAGGCCTAATCCATTATTTTTTGGGCCTCTATTTTTGACATATGGATGATCTCAATATTGTTGTCTCGGTCTAAGCATGTGACATATTACTTACTTAGTTTCATATGAGTCATTGTAATCCTTCACCTACAACATTCCAGTCTAGTGTAAATTGAACTATTGATTGTGACAATCCTCTTGTTGATGCCACATTGCATTGACAAACTATGTGGAATTTGATATATTTGATACAAATTATCCCAAATATATATTTCGAATTTAGAATGGTTTCAATGTTTTTGCAAAAACATCATAAAATTCATTATAAATAAAGAAAGATGATTTTTCGATATTTATAGGGGATAGTGCATTATGGTGCTTTCTATTCTAATAGGGTTACAATTTCACTTCTTGGTTATATATATTTTTATTGAACATGGGATGCTTCATATAGAAATTATACCATGGCATACATCTTCTAGCTTGGTTTAGGTACGATTCCATGGTTTAGTAAGAATTTGAGAACTCTTTCTCTTTCTTCTTGTGAATTAAAGTATATGGAAGTGGTTAAAGAAGCAATGTGGATCTGACATGTTTTGAGAGAGCTTGATCTAGTAAAAAACAATCCTACTGAATTAATACGTGACAATCAAATTGAAATTAATCTTGCATACAATTTAGTGTATCACTACAAGACTAAACACATTGACTTGATTACTCACTACATTCGTATCTTGTCATGAATGGTATTATTTGTTTGGAGTATTGTCCAATAGAAAAGAAAGAAATGTATATCTTCACCAAATCCAAGTTGGAATCAAAGTTCATGTATTTTCACAATCCGTTGGAAATGATGGAAGTTGTCATCAAGAAGTAACACTAATGTAATGCTATCTTCCACCATTTATGTGTAGTTGTTCAAGGCATTGTTAAGGTGGAGTGTTGGAATGTGTAATTTTAGTATCACACGGATCGCTACCTACATGCATAATCAGACCACCACCCAGCGCAAAAGATTGGTTCCATTAACACCCTTGTCACCTGGGAAATGAGATTATCAGACGAAGAGCACATTAAGCAAGAGTTAAGACACCTTAAAGAGGTCTTTATAACGAATGGGTACAACGAGGAGCAAGTCAATAGAGCGATCCTGAAGGCAAAGAAAACACCTAAAACAGAAAATAACAAAGAAGAGGTGACTAAGAATATTAACCTACCATACATAAAAGGTACCACAGAGAAGATTGCTAAGATTCTAAGAAAGGAAGACATCAAAGTTTCCTTCACCCCTCCTAACTCACTGAGGAACATGTTAGACCATGCAAAGGATTCCATAAATCCTAGCCTACACAGAGGGGTTTACTCCATTCCTTGTACCTGTGGAAAACAATACATTGGAGAGACGGGTAGATCTTTTCAGATAAGATTAAAGGAACACATAGCCGACATTAAACAAAACAATGTCAAGAAGTCGGCTTTGGCAGAGCACTACCACCACACCGGACACCATCTATGCATAGAAGACACTAAATTCATAGCAAAAATCGATCATTATGAGAAAAGAAAAATATGGGAAGCTCTCGAAATAGAGCTACAAAAAAATAACTTAAATAGAGACGATGGACTACAAATTAGTGAAGCTTGGAAACCTGTACTCAATAAAATTAAAAAGAATTAAATGTAATAAGAATAAAAGAAGTCTAAAAGTTGATTGAAGTCGGCTCCAAAAGCTAATTTCTCACCTTTGATCAACATAAATAGACAATGAGGATCGATTGCTTTATTTGGGCTGATTTAGTCTCCTGAGGATGGTCCTAGATTGAGGACCGAAACGTTGAGAACACTTTCTCCCAACACAACACAGTATCCGTCCGCCATTTTAAATTGTAAATTGTGTAATAATGAACAACCTGATAAGATTTCTTATCTAGCATTGGAAGGTATAAATAATTTTTATATTATGTAAAACGAGTTATCCCAGATGTAATGCCCATATTTGACTAGACATATAGACATGTTTCATTTTATTTTCTTAGTAAATGTCGGACTCAGTTCGACTGAGTAAACCATATTTATGACATGATAGATGTTGCTACTATGTCTAAGATGTTACTATTCTTATGTTGATACATTGATTATGATGTTATGATTATGTTTGTGAGGTTACTATGTTATAGTTATCATGATATTCCTTTGTTCATAAAGACAATGTATGTTTAATTGTAATCCTTGATAAATGTGATATATATATGATGTGGTACATGGATATCGACCCATGATGCCATCAATTTAATGATTTATAAAATGAAAAGAAATGCTATTGATAATATACACCAACTGATGATTGAATGGAGATATTGTTACGAATGTATGTTTTCAAACTACTAATCTACAGGACAAATGGGCTATGTAATAAATGGATACTTTATCTGAAGTGTGGTATAGTACCTATTTCTGCAGAAAAGCCTTGATTACCAAAATTGATGATATGATGACATAGACCAATAATCTTGATACTAGCAAAGTATGTTTTTGACAAGGTATAGACCCAGGATGTTGAGAGGGATGGATGTGTTCCACCCTATGTTTTTATGATACCCGAGTTCGTGGGAGTTTAATGCTGAGACACGCTCCCCAAGTTGTTGTGATGACGACGGTCGGATGCCTGCTAGGAGAGGCTAGGTCTTCTATTCATTTGATTCTATCGCTCTCAGGTGGTCAATTCAGTGAAGCTGACATCCACTTCTATACTAGCGGAGGAAGGATAGGGAGGGTGAAGACATAGGTTAGAATGGGAGGATGTTATAGCTAGTACTGTATTGGGTCGGGGAGATGTACGACACCAATATTAGTAGTAGTGGGTGTCTCTTCCTTGAAAATAATTGATTGAGTAATGAATTTGAAAATATAACGATGTTATGACTTAATTCGTTAATGATTAATGATTGATTATGTTGAAAAGATTACACGTCTCTATGCTAATCTGATTAGGAATTTGCGATTGTTATGTCTTGTTATTATTTTGTTATATATATATATATATTTGTATATATAGGATATATGATGTTCTCTTATAGTACATGTATGATCTATGCATATATTGGCCACGCATGCACACTTTGGACATGCATACCAATATTGGCATACCAATACTTAACACGATCAATAATGGTATAGGTTGTCATAGGTAAATATGTTAATGAAATAATGAATGTTAAGTTAACATATTCATTAATGATAGGTGAACACTGTAATACGTAAGTGATCAAGTGTCCTAAATTAGAATCATCATTAGAAAGTTGTTGTAAGTAGACTTAAACATTGTTCATTTACATTAACAAAATTTTTAGGGTTGTCTAAACCCTTAAGGGTGCTTTGATTATGAATCTAGAGATAACATGCTCATGACTATGATACTTGTCATTAAAAACAAACAAATATAAAATGTCTTTAATTATAATTATTATTAATGGTATTATTATTATTATTATTATTGATAATAGTGCCTCTTGTGGTAAACATAGAGGATAGTTTAATTAGACAATTATTTCTATTATTATTAAGCTCTTGTGTTAAAGATAGTCAATTAATAAACAATTATTATTTTAGTATTGTTATTATTACATAAATGTAGTAAACACAGTCAATTGTTTAATTACGCCATGAGGCGTTTCAACAAGTAGGAGTCTACTCCTTGATTTTATTGTTTTTTATTTTTTCAGCTGTAGGATGTTTTCATCTGATGATTGGGGTCATCTACGTCATTTATTAGGCACCAACACTCTTAGGTGATGATGCCTGCCTCCATATACCTCCTTCCACTCCTCCTTCCACTCTTAGGCGTTGATGCCTGCCTCCATCTACCTCCTTCCAGCTACCTCTGGGTGACTTCAATTCATATTCCTCAAAGTTGGACCCGTCTCCTTTAATGGTTGTCACAGTTCCCTTCCTTGAATGTTCCCTACAGTTCCCTTCATTTTACAGTAGCATGCATTTCCCTTCAGTTTACAGCAGCACATCATAGGCACCACATTCTACGATAAAAAGGTTTGGATTTTAGTAGTGGAGAAGTAGCACAACCCCACAATAGCACATTCTGCAGCAGAGAGGTAATATTCCAACATTTTGATTGTAGTTCCAACTTTTACACGCTAAATTGAAACTTCACATTCGACGAAAAATCACGACAACAATCACCAAAAAAAAGAAAAATATGTAATTTATTTATGTTATCCTTGCACAACAATATTCAGTCCAATACCTGTAACCAATTACCAGTCGACTCATCCACTATCATCGATGACACATGGATTACAATTACCCAAATCATCAGTGATTTGAAGTCCAAAATCATAAACAACCCCTAATTTCTAGTCGGAGGGAAGCATAGAGTTTCTGGACCACAACCATTTTCCATCGTACCCACTGGTGACCACAAATCGAAACTGGAGAGCACTGGAGAGCACCCCCTTGTGGCTTCTGTATGTCCCAAACTGCGCCATGGTTGTGTGTCATGTAATTCCAACTAGAAGTGCCCACCTACAAACACATTACGATCTGGAAACTAATTATTACTACATCACATGAATTCAAGGTTCTCTTATAAATTCTCTAAACGCAGTTTCACAAATAAATGTCATCGATTCATTTACCTGAGTGACATCCACGATGACTATGTCCATCTGGCCTCCTTGGTATAGGAATTGCACAGCAAGATAGGATGGATACTCACTACTTTTGTCCACCTTTACCACCATATTCTGACCCTTGTACTCACAAGGGACCCTGTCCACATTACTCCATCAACTTTCTTTCTTATGTTACAATTCCATTGTGATTCAAGTTTTGTGCATAAATATTTAAGAAAGTATACTGCAAGTTCTATATATTTGCAGAAATGTTGTCCAACATACAAACTCTAGCTTGAACTCTAGCTTGATATAGAATAAGATTCCAACAAAAATACCAAATAGTTAGTAGGAAATGCTATGTATACCTTTTATATTCGATGTCCATAATCCCTCTCTTGAGAAGCTCAGTACCCTTATCTGCAACTGCTATCCTTGAGAACGTGTTTCGAGATACTACAAAATCTGTTTGATTGTTATGTGTGAAGTCCGCCACCACTATTGTCACCGTAGACTTGCTACATAATTTTGGATCAGTGCATCTGATCTGCAAATCCAACCACCTTATAATACAAACATCATTTCCCTTTTCTTTAGCATGAAAATAGTAATTATTGAAACATGATGAGAAAACTGCAAATCACCTCACAGAAAATAGGTATGGTTTTTGTGGCAGGCTGCATGAAGTAGGTATTCACGGTGTGCTACACTCTGTAAAATGAATTGATGTAACTACACAAAATTGATGAGAAAACTGCAAATCACCTCATAGAAAGCGGGTATGGTTTTTGTGCCAGGCCGCATGCAGTAGGATTAGCCGCGTGATCCCAGTAAACATTTATGGTTTGAACATTTCTGGTCTTGTGAATCTGGAGATGCTAGATGCCTACAACAAAAATTTATTTGGCCCACTATTGTAATTGAAGGCATTGTTGCCTCCATGACCTGCACAACCAGCATCTTCAGTAGTTCACCAGGCCTCATGATGGGGTATTTTGTAATGCATGGATTAGAACTATGGAACACTCTAGGACAAGTTCAACTTCTCTAAGCGAATCTGATAGGTGGGAAGAAGAATTTCAATCAACGGAAGCAGCACCGAGACAACCACCCAATCACCGGAGCGAAGTAGTGCAATATTATCCTCATCTTTAGAGCAAGATTATTACTATTTAAGTGCCACATATGGGGAGCAACGAGAATTAGTAAATCGGGAGTGTATCTATGTAAGGTTAGTAATGTGGTTGGTGATATATGCTAAGCCGAATCGAGAGCCAAATACCACTGAAGAATGGGAATGAGATCAATATGAAAAGTGACGGTCTATAGATGAGATGAGTACTGGCAATAACATGGATCTTTTATCGGGTTTGGCATGGTGGATAAAATTGCAGTGCAATGTCGACGAAACGGGTAATACAAAAGGTGACTGAAACATTCAAAATAGATAACATCCCACCCAAATTCAACATAACACATCCCACAAAATCCAATGCTCATTTGTATATTATCATTAGATATTTGAAATCAATCTATAAGGAGGGCCAAATGAAGGAAGCCATGAGCATTTGTAGGTTCTAGATCATCAAGGAATTTGGGTAGACCACCCTTCATATTCTCCTTTGGTACAGGGCTGCATCAATACGAAATCCCTGGTAGAGGGCAAGTTAATCCATGCCCACATGATCAAAATAGTGTTTAGGCCACACATGGTCTTAGAAACTAAGCTTGTGATAATGTATGCCAAGTGTGGGAGCTTGGAAAACACTTGCAGAGTCATGAACCAAATGCCAGAAAGAAATGCAGTCTCATGGAGCTCTCTAATTGCAGCCTCAGCTAAGCAGGGGCAGAGCGAGGAGGCCTTGGAACTGTTATATTAGATGAAGAAAATAGGATTCTGGCCTCACCAGTTTATGTTCTCCAGTGTACTCCCGGCTTGCGGCAACTTGGTGGCTCTAGAGCATGGCAGGGAGGTTCACGATGCTATAATTGTTGGTGGTTTTGGTTCTGACATTGTTGTGGGCTGTTCCCTTGTGGATATGTATGTGAAAACCTGGACTATTGAGGAAGCACCCAAACACTTTGACAAAATGCCCAAACGAAATATGTTTTCCTGGAATGCTATGATTATGGAGTATGTGCAGGTTGGGCGTGTCGATGAGGCGGTCGAATTTTTTTGGAAAATGCCTGAGAGGGACCTAACTACATGGAATGTGATGATTGTGGGGTATGCACATAACAGGAAGCTTAGCGAAGCAAAGAGGCTGTTTAGGAATATGCTGGAGAGGAATGTTGTCTCGTGGACTGCTATGGTTAAGGCTTATGCACAGAGTGGGATTAATCGGACAAGATGAAAAAACCTTCTTCTGATACTGGCATATCTATGTTGGCCTTTGCCAAAGACTAAGCCAAAGATTCAATGGTTTCTCAAAAGGTTCTTGCCAGGATCTGAGCATAGGGTAGGGCGGGGGCCAGAGCAGGGTTAGGCACAACAGAGTCTAGCCCATTTTGGAAGAACAGGCACTGGTCGCCTAGTTGTATGCTTTCCCACACATGGTGTGCATGCATCCCAGGCTCATGTGAGCTCCCTTGGGCAGCTAGGAAGTGGCCTGCATACATAGAAGGAGAATGGTAGGGATACTTGGGGGAGGGAGGAGGTGTCCACCTGTGAAGGAGGTAGGGATGGTGAAGGGATAAAAGAGGAGGACTATGGGGGGAGTTGGTAGGTGGAAAGGGTGTGGAAAACAATCATAGGAATTCCTTCATGACATCGACCCACATGGCCTTCAAAAGACTCCGCTAACCACTTGAGAGGAAATGAGCGGGTTGCTTGTAGACACTTTTTTAAGCTTTATGGCTTAACTATAGCCAAAAATGTGGGTTGATTGATTCACGGAGATGGAAGTTTTGCTGGGCAAGGTGTGGTCTATGAGACATTGCATTTGAGTGCTCTTCCTAACTACACCACTTTTCGGACTATTCACATTGTGGTCAATAATCAGGTTGCATTAACAACCGATCCCAAATCCGGAAGGTCTTCACAATACTGTATAGATGTTGCAAAAGCCTTGAATGCTCCAATTTTCCATGTGAATGGTGATGATGTGGAGGCTGTGGTGCATGCATGTGAGTTTGCTGCTGAGTGGCATCAGACATTCCACTCTCATGTTGTTGTGGATATTGTTTGTTACTGTAGGTTCAGACACAATGAGCTCGACGACCCGTCTTTTACACATCCTAAAATGTATAAGGTATGTATTCCTTGACCTTTATAAAATGCATGGTAAGTGATGCTTGTTAAGGTTAAAGTAGGATGCAGTAAAAATAGAATAATTGCAGCGTAAAATAACCTATCTTTCAAATGTATTATAAGAGTTATTTGTCATTCTTTCAAGCATATTACATGAGTTATTTTTTGGGCTTTCAAAGTGTTAGCACTCCTTTTTATATCCAAGCCATTTTTACTAGAATGTCAACCAAGAGCACACACAAACGGTCATCACAACTTTCGGTTTTGTACTTCGAATAGTTTTAACTCATTTTTAATTGAATTTAAACCGACAATGCACAGAAATCCTACAAATATGGCAGATATAATAAACAATGAACATTATAAATCAGATAATTTTAGCAAGAAACAATACTTAAATTCTTGGTTCCATCATCATCACAACTTTTGATTTTGTACTTGAATAGTTTTAACTCATTTTTCTTTGATGTAAACAGACAATGCAGGGAAAGCCTGGAAATATGGCAGATATAATAAACAATGAACATTATAAATTAGATAATTTTAGCCAGAAACAATACTGAAATTCTTGGTTCCATCTACAATTGGATTCACTAAGATATTCTCTTCCATTAATGGCAACCCTATTCAAATGAGATATTCTCTTCCATTAATGGAAACCCTATTCAAATGAGATGGCCACTTCCATTAATGCCAAGTGCATTTAGCACATCCTTCCATCTATCTTTATGCAAACAATTACATAAATTTCTCGACCTNCCCCCCCCCCCCCCCCCAATAAACATGAGCTCGTGCATCAGATCCTCCTAGTATGAAATCTTTGAACCTCTTGATTCAATCTTAAACACAAAACACATTCTTATGATGAAATCCTGCAAGAAATATTTAATTCAGTCTCAGTTACTCATGTAGAATTAACTATGCATAGGTTTTACTATTCCATTAGGTTCCATTTCCTTGATCCTCGCCATGATAGTAGTGTTGTCACCTTCATCTCCAGAATTCTCTCAAAACTATCTTGAATGGCTTTTTATGCAAACCCTTAAGTTTTAACCCAACTTGGTAGCTATATTGTTGCTTCAGTGAAAGAGAATGTAGATATGGAGCTAAGTTATTCTGTAAGCGAATGCCTTCAGACCTATGTTGCATGGAAGCGTCTCCCCCCTTCGGCCCCACTCAAAACTGTCTTGAATGGATTTTTATGCAAACCCTTAATTTTTAACCCAACTTGGTAGCTATCTTGTTGCTTCAAGAAAATAGAATGTAGATATGGAGCTAAGTTATTCTGTAAGCGAACTCCTTCAGACCTATGTTGCATGGAAGTGACCATGCTCTCAAAGCTATCTTCTGAAGGAAACGTCCAAGAAGCGCTTCCTAAACGCTCCACTTGGGAGCATTTTCAAGCAACTTGTTTCCTTGAAAAAAAAAATTTCAGGAAGCTTGCTTCCTTGCAAAAAAAAAATCTTCCTCCTTTTTTTTCAAATTTTCTTTAAAAAAAAACAAAAGCTAAGTGATGGGTGGGGGGTAACTAATCCTAGGTCCATACTAATGCTATATAAAGGAGGAAAAACCTACTCTAATAGCAAGAAACATAACCTTATTAATCAGCACTAGCATTAAATGGTAATATTAAATTCTTAAAGTAAAAGTTGACATTCTCCTCATCTTTCAGTTTCTATCATTTTATGGCTTAACTATGGCTTTATGGCCATACCTTGCTTAGCTTACAACACGGTGTTCTTTTATTGCACCCCTAGGTACAATTGCTAGTTAAACCCAAGTGGAAATAACTTGAGTAAAATAATTATTAATCAAATAGACCAAATCATTCCGTGTAGCTTAAACATGTATATTGAACTATGGAATATGACCATCAAGATATCACATGATTGATTTTATAATAATACTTATTAATATGACTAATAACATCAGATTACAGATCAAGTAAGACAAATAAGATACTCACATGTACACAAGATAATTACTAAATTATTATTTTATTCAACATAATTGATTTGAATAGGACTAGCTATTAAACTGCCATCTCATGAGGGACGAGTAGTGAACATTCCAAGAATTATTAAATGCTAGACAACCGACTTATTCAATTCACCTTAAATAAACTTAACTATTGGGATGCTCCAGATAAGGAGCATTGAATGAATAAATGTATATTCAATATTATAATAATTGACTAGCATCAAAAACTTAAAGATGTAGGTGAATGAAGTGTTTTGGGGGAAAGGCGATGGAGTAAGGTGGAAGAAAGGAGGAGGAGAATGAGTATATAGGAGAGGCATCATAGAGAGATGGGAGAGGGGGGTTTATTTGGGAAATTAGACTCTGCATGAGTTGGAAAGGAGGAAAAACTTGAGGAGGGTGATAACTCAAGGACTGAGATAACTGGAAATGATAACAGGAAATGACTGAGAAATGGTTGGGATAACTCGAAATGATAACAGAAAATGACTGAGAAATGGTTGGAAACGAAGAAAGATATAGGAGGGGAAGGAAGCTACTCTCAGTATTATTGGTCTGTGGGCTTCGGGGCTAGGAAACCCATGGGTTTCCTAGGGCTAGCACATGATGAGAGTTGGTTGGTAGGGTGGCACATCATTTTTGTTAATAAAGGCTTGGATGGAAAGATGAAAGGTGAAGGAGCCTACAAGGTCTGCACCAACCTGTTGGATCTACTACAACCATTGGTTCCAGGTATTCAAATACTAAATTCATGCATGGTACCTATTGGATCTACTACAACCATTGCTTCTAGGTATTCATATACTAAATTCATGCATGGTATTATTGACTGATTTACAAAAAAATCATGAAGTTTATCAAACATGTACAGTTCATATTTCTACATTAATGTGTTTATAAAAATAACTTAACATACATGGATATAAACGTGTAATATTATTAAATTATCTTGATTTTATTAAAAATGAACTCAAAATGAGCTTAAGATAGAGAAAACCATAGAGAAATGGACCCACTGCTCTACCGGGTAGGCAGAGTACTACACACTGTAAAATAAATTGATGTATAGTATTTTTGTAAATTGAAGATTTATTACAAAAGTAGAAATAGGTTCTAAGTTACAACACATAGAATGAGTGAATATTTTGAGGACAAAATTATCCTAAAGACCATAATGCTTGTAGCATACCGAGAATTCTCTTCAATGCAGAACCCTCTTCTTTCGTCACCTGAATCAAAACATTGTAGGTGCAAAAACAAAAACAAAAGGGAATTACAAATCATCAACCTTATAGTCCTACAAATTTCATTAACTAATTCTCATGGCTCATAGTTGAGAACAACCCACTCAACAAAACAATAAATAAAATGCATAACCAAGGCAGAGAGAGTCTCTAGATAAGGGAAGAGCAGAGATAAAACTTACACACCATTCTTGAATTAAAACACAAACATAGTCAAACGTTTGTATGTCGCCCATGGTAAGAACTAAAAATTGATGGAACTAGATTGACTGTGCAAAGAGAGGTAATTTTTAGGGTTTGGGGCTTATTTCTGGTAGCGAAAACTAGCTCAATACAAAAGAATTAAAAACATTTAAAGGGTAACAGACATGACAAGTAGACACTTTAATAATCCTTTGTACAAAAGAAAATATTTGTCATGGTGCATCGAAATATTGGTATTTTAAGCAAACCATAATCACACTTGGAATTTCAATGAATATCCCTCCTAGATCGTGAAGGAGTCATCAGGGAGGTAGCTGAAGGTGTTATCATGGGGATAGGGAGTCTCATTTCAACATATATAGAATAACAAGAATCCAAACTATACAACAATACTGGACTAACGGATAATTCATTTATGAAGTGGAGGAAGTCAGCTAATGGTGACGTCTCTCCATAGAAATAAAAACAAAGAGAAATATAGTGATAAAATGTACATGAAAAAAAAATGATGAAGAAAAAAAATATAATAATGAACGACCTTGTTAATTTCTTGCAATGGTTTTTGGAAACCATAAATCCGATCACGACCTGTATTAGAAAAGGAAAGAAATAAAGAAATGAATGATTAGAAACTGAACATGGTTATCAATCCTAGTTGGGTAATTGATCTTGCAACTGTAAAGTTGCGCGTGTGTGTCGAGGGATAGTTGAATGCGACCTATAGTATGCAAACCTATCTAGCCAAAAACAATAGAGATATCCTACTTTCAAGTACTCCTCCACAATCCCACTAGCCCATGTCTGGAGTAAGACGAGATCATTACAATCCACAAGAAGGCATCTCGATGGTGTATATAATCAAAAGAAAAAAATAAAATAAAAATAACCCTGCAAGCATCCACGGGGCTTCTCTGGGCTTCTACACTTGGAAAACATGTTGGGCATCATGTTAGAGATAAAACTCTCTTGCACAAACCCCATCTGGATTATGTGGAAATGGACTGATCTTCCCTCCAAAACAACTCCCTTCTTAGAGCATCTCTTCTTACTACATTCCTTCAGGAGAAGGACGTATGTTCAAGAGTTGGCACTATTCTCTAAAACCTGTAAAACATGACCTTCTTTCATAGCTTTCTCACATGGTCGTCCATGGAAATGTGGTCAGTAATCAATTTGTACTTTATAGCCACCAGATATGATCATATCTTCTTGTTGTTTACATGGTATCACCATCCTCCTTCTTCTACTGCTAAATGAAAACATAGGCTAGTCTGAGTGATACTGTGAGGGATAATAGAGATGTTACATGGGAATCCCTCCACTTGGATTTATAAAAAGAAAATCAACCAAACTCACTTTTAGCTTCGAAGACAATTAAAAACCCTCAAAACGCTATGAACCGCCTATAAACCAACTCCTTATTCTCTCTACAACATGTACAATGGCATTGTATGGCCACAAACTAGCACTGGTAGACAGAGAAACCAAGGATAAAACTGTAGAGACTTAAATGTCAAGATCTCCCAGTTGCACAAAGCAGTAGGGAAGGAGGAGTTATTTCCATGCACATACATAATAAAATCTTTGATTGAGAATGCTAATGTAGACACTTGAACCTTTAAATAATAGAGCAAAAAAAGAAAAAAAATTAAGCGATTCATTGCCACCACTCTTCAGACAATTTATAAGTTACCACCTCCCACAATGTCAGCGATACCCAAATGGTTACAAGAATATAAAATGTGCATAATTTACCTGACATCATTAAGGGTTGAACCATTCCAGACTACCTCCAATAAGGTGTACCTGGTCCAAAATATGCAAGAAGAATACAAAGACCTCGAAGTGCTAATAAAAAGAATGTTATGAGGATAATCATTTTTAGCAGAAAGTAGAAAATGATTAGGGTTTCTAAACGAAAGGAAGGCATGCCAGACTAGGTGGCTGTTCTTGCACAGAAGGCTTCACCAGCTCGAAAAATGAAAAAAAAAAGTAAAACAACTAAATAATTTCAATAAAATACAATAACAACAATAATTAAATAAATAAAAGTTCTCCCTTGCCACATTGCATTCAAAAAAAGGTAAAACAATGGTCAATCGTTGCACACATGTTATCAATGCAAGGAAATTGGGTGTGTGCACTTCCGTGTTTTTTATGGTGGTGAGCTAGCTCGAAAGTTAAAGTTTGTAACACTACATTAATGCCATTAAACCTTTGCCAGGGGTCAAGAACCCGGGTATATGCATGCATTCGTGTCATCTACCTTGATCTCTGATATGGGCATGTAATAATGAGGGTAGATATACCATCCACCTCGGTCCATGTTCTCCATTTGAGTAGTGTAGTCAGATGGGTGAGTGTGATATGCATTGAAAAGCTGAATTGGGTGAGAAACATGTCAAGTTGTCAACTCTCGAGTTATCTCTTGGCTCTAAACTTCAGTTGAGCTTGATGCATTACACATAGAGAATTTAGTAAGAACGCAACTTATTATTATTTCTAATCAAACTTGAATTGGAACATGATACTTTGTTTTGGGATGAAGATAAAGAGTGCTAGAACCAAAATTTACAATTTACATTGCCGTGAAGAGTTGACATCTGCTATGAAATCCCCTGAAAACCATTCGTGACAACAGTTTGTGAAGCAGGGTCTTTTCAACCAGAGAGGGTTTCATTTATATTGGCGGGGGCATCCAAACACAGGAGGTACGGGAAGAGTAAGTTGGCTCCTCCCCAGAAAGGCATAGAGGCGAAAATTTGGAACAGTTGGCTTCTATGCAGGCCCTATGGGCTCGAAATTCTATGTTGTGCCAAGGGAAAATCCATTGGCATATAAAACAATTGGGATGACTACGAGAGTCAGGTGCCACTTAGTCTTTGCGTCCCACTTAAATTGTATCATAAATTCTAAATTCTTTGTCTTCCCATTTAATATGTATTTTCGGTTAAAATAAACAAGAATGCAAACTTTTTTCCAATACCTTACTGTAAGTGGGTAGGTCTATCCAATCATCTAAGTAGATCAGGCCCACCCTGAGTGGGACAACGTGGATTGACTTCACTTTTCCTTAATAAAATGAATAATGGTGCACGTCTGGTGGGATAGGAGCACTTAGGAGATGCATAGATAAAATTCTGCAGACAATAGAGATCGGCTTCGCCTTCTAGTGATTGGACATGACTCTCGAAGGCTGTCCTTATAGGACTTGTCATACTTTCCAAGCAATTCGAAACTGAAATGATATACCACCAATACTACATTTAAAGAGAGAATACATATTTCTTAGGGATGCAAAGAATCAATAGGTACAATGTAGTTCAATTTCTATAAACGACTTTGAATTTTGCTTGATCATAGAGTCTGCATAACATATTCGAATTGGCAATTCCGCAGTTAATTTGGTATTTTGGTGTTGTAGTAAGTTTACATGTACAAAATCGAAGTTGTTGGACAAATGAAATACTGTGAAATACTACATCAGGGTATGTTGGTTTTCTTTTTGGGAATTTTGTTTTGTAAGTTTACATGTACAAAATCGAAGTTGTTGGACAAATGAAATACTGTGAAATACTACATCAGGGTATGTTGGTTTTCTTTTTGGGAATTTTGTTTTGTAAAAACCTCAAGTGGTATGAAAGACAAATTGCTTTCAATTTATGCATGTTTAGTCAAAATATTATTCATAACTTAAGCATATCTCCATTCGTTTCCCTCTTGTGAGTAGGACAAGCCAATCCATGGAAAGATTTGATGCGGCTCCACTCGATTTTGGGATTAATAAGATATTTTTTTTCTCAATTTACTTTTATTATCTAACGCACATGGCACATTGCAAGGTTCCTGCAAGAGAGCCATAACTCATTCTTTGGCCGACTCAAAAGAAGTGGGCAAAGGAAATAATGTAGAATTTTTCATTTAAAAAGTATTGCATTGGTTGAAATACAACGTAGATATTCCCATGTAAGTGCTTGCCGGAAACTAATGCAAATAGTTTCTGTTGAAAACCTTGAAATTTCAAACCTAGTATTGTGTAAAGCTGGCATTATTCAAATACTGTAATTTGCATGCTTTGCAAGCCATCAACTTTCTCTCGCATTATTGGAATATTATTGATTGTCAGCTATGAATAATTCCCTCTGAACTCCTTATTTCCATTCCACATTCTCATGATTTTTTTTTCAACCTGTCAATAATTAAGAATTCAACTTAATTTTTTTTCTATCTATACAACGCAGAAAAGTAGGAAGAAATTCAAAATAAATATATAAAAATAAACAATACCTCAAATCTCAACCTGTTTTCCAGAACAGAATACCTCAAGTCTGGACCTCTTTTTGAGAACAGAAATGTTATGGTTGGCCCTGTAGAAATTTAGAAATCATAGATCGCATCATCCCTCATCGCCAGCATTTGTAAACGTAATTCATTCTGAAGGCAAAGGACGGAAAATTGATGAAATCAACAAATTATTAGCCATCAATATAAATTATTGACTTCAATTCAATAACATGATATTACTAAATTCGATTTCTTTCCAGTGAAACTTAGTTTTGATATCATGGTAAAACATAACTTTAAAAAGTATTATAAATAAAAAAAATGATAAAATAATTTTATAAACTAATAAGGGTGAGGTGGAAATCCTTCTTAAGATTTAACCTTTGAGATATGGATAAAGGCAATTTTAATTTTATAAAATAATCATGGTGTAGTCATAATAGTTTGTAGTTTGTGATAGTAATTATATATATATATAATTTTTTATAAATTTTGATATAGATATTTTTAATGCATAAATATAAAAGAAGAAAAAGAAAAGAAGTATAAATATTTTTGGGTGTTAACTTCAAATTATTTTCATAGTGTTAATTTTTTTTTAAAACTTTGTTAAGTGTAAATTTATTTATGAGATGCCAATTAGGTTGTAATGGGATAACCTCCTAGGTGCAAAATCACACTTCCTAATTTAATTTATGATGAAATTATTTACGGAAGGTTATGAGTGTATTTACAAAATTATTGAGAAAGGGGATAGAAAGAGTATGCATAACTCATTCCAAATTATAAGAAAATACAATGTACTCTAACGAGGACGTTAATTAATTATGGGTTAATAGGCACGTCTCATGACTAGTTATGTGTGTCTTGGTGTGTATACAAAATATCATGTTATGTAAAAGTTCCATTCATCTTGTAGGGATACCCTAAGTTAGGAGTGGTGATCACATGGTCGTATGAAGTACCTATGCAGAGATAGTAGGTCAATATTCATAGGGATTCCTAAGCGATTGCGTTATTAGAAAGAATATTCATATTGTAAACTTCATATACACGAACTAATGGAAAATTAAAGGTACTAAAGATACATTTTAATGACCATTAGAGGGAGTGGTGCAATATAGTGGTAGTTGTGTAATTAGTAAGTGACTAACAAGTGTGAAGTGATGATGATATCAATGGGTAAATATATGTGATAAGTAAACTAGGTTGGAGACAATGTGTTTTAATGACACATAATTACCATAAGAGTGTTAGTGATAAACAACTCATACAAAAGGGAGGAGTGTTTCAAGCCTCCTAATAGGAATTAGTATAGAAAGAGGTGAATGCATAAATGAGATTTAGATATTATCATAGAAAAATGATACTACAAGCCAAGAAACTATCAATTAAACTACACAGTATAGAAAGTGTGCCCCATAATTAAAATTACAAAGAAATAAGTAACAATTATAAGTATTCTATGTATAATGTGCCATTCATGGAGTAAGAGTGCTCTTTAAAAAGAATTGATTGGTGAATGGGGGTTGATTAATAAACATAGTGTTATTCAAGTTATTATAGACATACCAGTGTCAAGATGGATCCTAATTAACAATTTTAATGAGAACATAAGTGGTGTAAATTGGAGAGAGATTCAATAAAGCTAGAAATTCATAAACGAGTCAACAAAAAAAGAAGAAGGGAAATAACATCTTCTTATAAATCACAATAGAAGCAAGACTATAGAACTTTTTTTTAAACTGTATAAATTGTTGTGGATAATTTTCTAGTAAGGCATGATGAACCTTGATGCATGTTACAAATGGGGATCCTCGAGGAGGTCATAAGTAGTTGCTAGGATATGTTTTTCAGATAAAATTTAAGAGCATATATCACGTGATAAAAGAAGTAAAATAGTAAAATGACATCGATAGGTTGATCAAGTAAAGGTCCAAGTGGGACTACCATAACCAATGAATTCTAGTAGTAAGACCCCTATATTATGCATAATAATACATTCTTATAATCATGCATAACAATAACTTCGGGACGAAATTTCCTAAAGGGTGAGTATATGTAATTCCCATATTTGACCAGACATATAGACATGTTGCATTTGTTTTTATTAGTAAATGTTGGACTCAGTTCGACTCAGTAAACCATATTTATGACATGATAGATGTTGCTACTATGTCTAAGATGTTACTATGCTTATGTTGATACATTGATTATGATGTTATGATTATGTTTGTGAGGTTACTATGTTATAGTTATCATGATCTTCCTTTGTTCATAAAGTCAGTGTATATTTAATGGTCATCCTTGATAAATGTGATATATATATGATGTGGTACATGGATATCGACCCATGATGTGATCAATTTAATGATTTATACAATGAAAGGAAATGATGTTGATAATATGCACCAACTGATGATTGAATGGAGATATTGTTATGAATGTATGTTTTCAAAGTACTAATCTGCAAGACACATGGGCTATGTAATAACTAGATACTTTATACGAAGTGTGGTATAGTACCTATTTCTGCAGAAGAGCCTTGATTACCAAAATTGATGATACGATGACATAGATCAATAATCTTGATAGTAGCAAAGTATGTTTTTGATAGGGTATAGACTGAGGATGTTGAGAGGGATGGATGTGTTCCACCCTATGTTTTTATGATACCTGAGTTCATGGGAGGTCCGTTCTGAGACATGCTCCCCAAGTTGTTGTGATGACAATGGTCGGATGCTTGCTACAAGAGGCTAGGTTCGCTATTGAGCTGATGCTATCACTCTCAGGTTCTTATCTGGCCAGGTCAGTGAAGCCGACATCCACTTCTATACTAGCAGAGGAAGGATAGGGAGGGTGTAGAGGTAGGTTAGGATGGGAGGATGTTATAGCTAGTACTGTGTTGGGTCGAGGAGATGTATGACACCAAGATTAGTAGTAGTAGGTGTCTCTTCCTTGACAATAATTGATTGAGTAATGAATATGAAAATATAATGATGTTATAACTTAATTCCTTAATGATTAATGATTGAT
>LPNX010599715.1:509378-595332 GCA_001517045.1 Pseudotsuga menziesii | reverse complement strand
ATATATATATATATATACATATACATATGATATATGATGTTCTCTTATAGTACGTGTATGATCTATGCATGCGCTGGCCACGCATGCACACTTTGGACACGTATACCAATATCGGTATACCAATACTTAAGACGATCAATAATGGTATAGGTTGTCATAGTTAAATATGTTAATGAAATAATGAATGTTAAGTTAACATATTCATTAATGATAGGTGAACACTATAATACGTAAGTGATCAAGTGTCAAAAATTAGAATCATCGTCAGAAAGTTGTCATGAGTAGACTTAAACATTGGTCATTTACATTGACAAAATTTTCAGCATTGTCTAAACCCTTAAGGGTGCTTTGATTATGAATCTAGAGATAACATGCCCATGACTATGATACTTGTCATTAAAAAAAAACAACTATAAAATGTCTTTAATTATAATGATTATTAATGGTATTATTATTATTATTATTATTATTATTATTATTATTATTATGAGCACTACACGAGATGCATCTTGAAGTAATTTTCTCATGTTATCGTTCATTATATAAAGAGGTGGAAAATCATTTATGTCACGTGTACTTTGGGATTTTATTCTTCCATACCTCTTTTTATGTAACAGAGTTGAAGGAGAGGCCTTTGGATATAACTTGTGGATTGCATTGTAATTCTATTGTAAAGTTGTGAAGCATATTTGCAGTGGAGATCACTTGTATGATTATAGAGTTTTGAAGGATAAATAGGATCAATCCATCTCATGGTCGATGATTCCCCATTTGGGTTTTACCATATATATTTAGCATATTGTTCTCTCATTTTCTTGTCTCTTATTTATTACATGATTATTGTTGCTTATATCGATAGTAGCCTTGAATAGTATATCTTTGTAATCATTCACATGTTAATGTAAATGTATTTTTGTATGTTATGCATGTTCTCAATATTATAATATACCCAAGACAATAATTCTTATAAAGGTAGAGAACATATGTTTTCCAGAGGATTGTTGAGGTTATGGAAAGGGAAAAGACAAGCACGCACGATTTGAGAAAGCTAGTAGTTCTATCGAATGCATACATATTTTATATTAACTCGGTAATTGTTGGAAATATCAATTCCTCATTGATACTCATATCATCTTAGTCAAATTTTTCAAACTATATAGTAGGTCATTTTTATGTCAGTCTCTTTGACATAATGAATATTTCATGTCTCTCATATATTAAGTAGTCTAATTAAATTTATAAAGATAAGGTTCTAGGTAGATAGTTATTAAAGTCTTTAATGTTAAGTTGGTAGCTTCATAGAGAAGCATTATTAATTCGTCGATATAAAGAAGAAGAAGTTTGTAAATCTTTACTGACATACAAAAGAGAGGAAAAGAAGAAGGAAAAACTCTGTGGAGAGTTCAAGATCTCAAGCTCTGTGTTTTTGGAAAGTGCTAAGAGCCGAAGCTCTGTAAAAGGTGAAACATCGTGGTAATTTAAAAATTTTGTATTTGCGTTTATACTTCTTTGTTATGTCGTGACAAGGTACATAATTCCATTGTTTATGGTCGAATGCATTTTTTATTTAGTCACACATATTCTCTAGAAATACTTGAGCAAATATTGTCTACATTTACTGTTTAGTGAAAGACACAAAGAATCCATAAATATTTCACCGTGTAAAAGTTTGAGTTCTTATGAAACAGTTCTCAGCACAAGTCTTACTTAATATTCGGTTATATGATATTGTGAGTCTATCGCAATATAGTGGTGTCAATTTTACCCCAACTTATAGGTCACTGAAATTTTTTTTGCATACTATAAGTCTTTAGACTAATAAATCTCTTTTTATAAAAGTTCGACTAAAAGTAGTCATTCGAAGATTAACCCGTTCAAGTATTTTTGTTGAATATTAACCCAAAAAAATGTGCTATGTCAAAGATTAAACATTCAAAGTATTTTGGTTGAATATTAACCTGAAAAAAAAGGGGTATGTCTAAGATTAACCCACCAAATCATTGGTTGAAGATTAATTGGTCAAAATATTTTGGTCAAATATTAACTCGTCATGGAAATAAAAAAAGGAAAGACATATTTCCTAGGTAGTGTGTTGCAACCCATAAAATGGTAAATTCTTACTACATAGTAACTCGGGTTTACCGTCTCAGCCATATTCCCCAAAATTTTGTATCAGAGCAAGTTTATGAAAGAGACCTTGTCTTAAAAAAATATTTATCTAAGGAAAATTAAAAATATGGCTTCCACTTCTAGTGCACACATGTCGAGTTTGCAAAATCCAATCTTCAGTGGAAAGAATTATGAATATTGGTCTCTAACAATGAAGGCTTTGTTTAGAGGAAAATATGTATGGGAGATAGTTTAAAATGGTTGTACATAACCAACATGTTAGACGGTATATATTAATTTCATATAAGTTGACAAGAATTCCCTGAGGGACTAGAGGAAGAAATCCTAAAACGATATATTCTACATACACTAAGCCATGCATGAAGGCATACTCACAAGAGTAGAAGTAGAAAATACCTCTAAGAAGGCATGGGATGTATTGGAAACCGCCTATCAAGGATTGGACAAGGTAAATACTTCTAAGTTGCGTATTCTTAGAAGATATTTTGAATTTATGTCAATGAAAGACACAGAGTCAGTGGACTCATTCTACACTCGAGTTGTTGGTATGATAAATCAACTAAAATTTTATGGAGATAATATAGAAGATAGAAGGGTTTATGAAATTTTTTTGAGAAGTCTTCACCATAAATTTGAATCCTTTCCCATGACCTTGGAAGAAAACAAAGAAATGTCGCAGTTTACCATTGATGAGTTACAAGCCTCATTCAGCAATCATGAACATAGAATCAATAGATGAAATACACCATTGGAAGGTGTATTTGCAGCAGAGTCATCGATAAGTCATGGAAGAGGTAGTGGGAGTACAATTCTATAAGAAGAGGAAGAATTTTTTTAAGAGGAGGACGCACTACTAGTCATGTGAATATCTCAGGTAGAGGACAAAATCAGAACCCCAGTTAGCCAAGTGGTCATAGGTTTGATAAATAAAAAATCAATGTCATTATTGCAAGAAATTTGTTCATTATGCATATGAATGCAAGAAAGTAAATCCAAAATGAGTCGACCAATACCAACACTTCGTTGAGCCTAATGTTGTTGGCATGTGGATCCCCACTTGAATGCAATGTTGTTCAAGAAATTCCATGTGACATATGGTATTTAGACGAAGTTTGTAGAAATCACATGGCTGGTAATTCAAGTTTGTTTTCTAGTATAGATAAATTAGTTCAAATTGGTGTCACACATGGAAATAATATCCAACTCACTATTCTGGGAAAAGGTACTGTTGGTATTCTAACCAAACACGAGGAGAAAAAGAACATGCCTAATGTTTATTATGTATAAGGACTCAAACACAATTTGTTGAGAACTGGACAACTAATACATAAAGGTTACAAAGTCTACATGGAAGATAATCATTTTGAGATTAACAACAAGCATCTAAGAAACCAATTGATAGAAAAAAATCCAATGACAAGTAATCGATTGTTTCCTTTCAGGATAATTCTAGACATAAAAGGAAAGATAAATATAGGAGCTACATTCAAGGAAGAAATCAAAGAAGAAGACAAATTATTGTGACAAGAAAGAGATACAACATTGATTTTCAAACAACATTTCAATCAAAAGTTCAGGATGAGTCCTACTTGTAGCATTTCAATTTTGGAAAATTTAATTTTGGTGTGATGAATCTATTGCAAACAAATAATATGGTCAAAGGATTGTCATTAATGGACAAACCAGAGAGAGTTTGCGAAGAATTCATTTTTGGCATGCAACATAGAGATACTTTTCCAGTCGAAAAAGTCATACAAAGCACAAACATCGCTTGATATTGTGCACTCTGATATTTGTGGGACAATACAAACATAATCCTTGGGTGGACGCAATTATTTTCTTACTTTTATTGATGGCTTCACAAGAAAAACATGGGTATATTTCCTAAAAAATAAAGATGATGCATTTACTTTTGTCCAGCCGTTCAAGGTGCTCGTGGAGAACTAGAGTGGATATAGGATAAAAAATCTTAAGGACAGACAAAGGCACTGAATATGTTCTGAATTACTTTCTAGATTCTATGAAACCCATGGCATACATAATAAATTCACTGCATGGTATAAACCTCAATAGAATGGTGTCGCAGAAAGAAAGAATAAAACCATCATGGATATTTCACGTAACATGATGGAATCCAAGGATTTTCCAAATGAATATTGGGTTGAAGCAATCACAATTGTTGTATATAATACGAACCATTGCAAAGTCCCTAAAGAAGTATAGACATGTATAAATCATAGTGTTTCTCATTTAATTTTTGTTGTTGTTATGCTACATATGCTCATGTTCCAGATGAGTTGAGAAAGAAGCTAGACAATAATGGACATAAATGTATTTTTTTTCGGTTACTCTGAAGACACAAAAGCATATAAGTTGTATGATCTTGTTGCAAATAAAGTAATCATCAGTCACGATGTTCAATTTGTCGAGAATGAATCAGGGGATGGAATAGTCGAGAAGAATGTCAAAATTGTGTCCACTATCGACCATGATGACAGGATAGAGGAATTGGTTGAAACACCGCATGCAAGTCAAATTTTGCAACACCGTTGACTCAAATAACACCGCAACATGGTTCAATACAAGGAACACGGATATGATTTTCAGCTCAAGATATACTGACAAGCACATCAAGAGGACAATAGACTCGATCAAGCAGTTCGTTGAGGTCGACATCAAAAGATACATTGAAGACGAGAAGTATGCATGAAATATATGAAGTTGGTACACCAAATTCATTCTCTCCCTTTGCATTATTTTCTCAAATAGATGATCCAATAACATTTGAGGAAGCAGTTGAAGAAGAGGTATGGGCACAAGCCATGGATGAAGAAATATAATGCATTCAGAATAACCAAACATGGGAGGTGGTAGATGTACGGAAAGAAAAGGATGTAATCAAAATGAAATGGATTTACAAACCCAAAAAAGATGTTGATGAGAATGCGCAGAAGCACAAGGAAATAATGTTCACATGAGGGTTCACAGAACAACTGGAAATAGACTTCAATGAAACTTTTACACCCATCGCACACATGGATACCATCAGATCAATTATGGCCATTCCTGCACAAAACAAATGGCAAGTTTATGAAATGTATGTGAAATCATTATGATTGAATGGCTATTTGGAGGAGGAAGTGTATGCAGAATAACCACAAGGATATGAAGTTGCAGGTCACGAGCATAAAGTGTACAGGCTGAAAAAGACACTCTTTGGTTTGAATCAAGATCCTAGAGCTTGGTACAGTCGCATTGATTCCTATATCACCCAAAATGTATTTCACAGAAGTGAAAGTGAACCAACATTGTACACCAAAGTTAATGAGAAAGGTAACATGTTAATTGTCTTCTTCTATGTAGATGATTTAATATTTACTGGTGATTTCGTCATAAAGGATTTTAAAAGCAGACACGAGAAACGAATTTGAAATGATTGATTTGGGGATTATGAATTTTTTCTAGGAATTGAAGTTCGACAGTCTAAAAGTGCTATATTTATATTGCAATCAAAGTATGAAAGCACAATTTTAAAATTATTCAATATATATAATTGCAAAACAACCCCAACACCAGCAATAACAAGTTTATAATTGAGCGATGATGATGGTGGGTCAATTGTAGATCGTACATTGTTTAGAAGGCCAGTTGGAATCCTTATGTATTTAAATGTGAGAGTACCAGATGCCATGTATGGAGTAAGTCTGATCTCAGGATTCATGGAGTCACCAAAAGACTCTCATTGGAAAGCTAGTAAAATAATTATGAGGTATGTAAATGGCACACAGGATCTTGGTATAATGTATTCAACCTCAGAAAGTTTTAAACTCATTGGATACACT
This sequence comes from Pseudotsuga menziesii, assembly GCA_001517045.1. NCBI lineage: Eukaryota > Viridiplantae > Streptophyta > Pinopsida > Pinales > Pinaceae > Pseudotsuga > Pseudotsuga menziesii. The sequence goes on along the minus strand of LPNX010599715.1, from coordinate 589,360 downwards.
GACAGTGACAATGGAGGAAACACATATGATAGGATGAACACATTTGGGTACATATTTCATTTTGGTACATGTGTTGTGTCATGGGATTCAAAGAAACAATCCATTGTAACTTTGTCTTCAGAACAAGCAGAGTATGTCACAGCTACAGGCGTTGCATGCCAATCTGTCTAGATGCTGAAAATTTTAAAATACCTTTCATAGTACTAGCAAGAACCAACAATCATCTTCTATGACAATAGTTCATCCATTGCATTGTCTAAGAACCATATTTTTCATAAGAGAACAAAGCACATCGAAACAAGGTATCATTGCATAAGAGAACTGGAGAACACCAAAGAAATTTGTTTACAATTTTGCAGGTTGAAAGATCACCTTGGATACATATTTACAAAACCATTGGAAAATGATACATTCCAGTATCTGTGAATTTATCTTGGAATGACTGTTTCCGCACAATAAACTATATCATGCACAGAGCAAGTTCAAAGCTCTTAAACATTTTGCATATCCAAACTAGATCTGTATGTGGATAACTTTAATGATGATGTTGTCATAATAGTATTGTATGTGGATGATCTTCTTATTACTGGTAGCCATTTTACATTTATACAAGAAATGAATAATAACTTTGAGAATGAATTTGAAATGACTGATTTAGGCCCACTCTATTATTTTTTTGGCCTATATATTTGACATATGGATGATGCGAATATTGTTGTCTCAATCTAAGTATGCGACATATTTACTTAATTAGTTTAATATGAGTGATTGTAATCCTTCACCTACAACATTCCAGTCTACTGTAAAGTGAACTATTGATTGTGACAATCCTCTTGTTGATGCCACATTAGAGTGCCAACTTGTGTGGAGTTTGATATATTTGATACAAATTAGGCCAAATCTCTCTTTTGAAGTTAGCATGGTTTCAAGGTTATGTAAAAGCCTCATAAAATTAATTAGAAATAAATAAAGAGGATTCTTCGATATTTATAGGGGATAGTGCATTATGGTGCTTTCTATTCTAATAGGGATACAATTTTACTTCTTGGTTATATATATTTTGATTGAACAACAGATGCTTCATATAGATGGCCTACCATGGAATACATATTTGAGCTTTCTTTAGGTAGGATTCTGTGGTTTAGTAAGAAGTTGAGAACTCATTCGCTTTCTTCTTGTGAAGTAAAGTACATGGACGTAGTGGAAGAAACAATGTGGATACAACATGTTTTCAGAGAGCTTGGTATATTAAAAAGAATCCTACCGAATTAAGATGTGACAATAAGAGTGTAATTAAGATTGCATACAATTGAGTGTATCACTGCAAGACTATTTACACATTGAATTCAATACTCACTTCATTCGTATCTTGTCGCGAATTGTATTGTTTTTTTTGGAGTATTGTCCCACAAAAAAGAAAGCAGTTCAATATCTTCACCAAATCCATGTTAGAAGCAAAGTTTATGTATCTTGACAGTCCATTGGACATGAGGGAAGTTGTCATCAAGGAGGAACACTATTGTAATGCTATATTCTACCTTTTATGTGTTTTTCTCCAAGGCATTGTTAAGGTGGAGCGTTGGAATGTGTAATTTTAATATCACATGTGTAATTATATCTAGTATGATATCATAAAATATATTATCTAGCATTGGAAAGAATAAATGTGTTTTATCTTACGTAGAACGATTTATCTTCGATGCATCATGAAATAATTTTCTCATGTTATCATTCATTACATAAAGATGTGGAAAATCATTTATGCCACATGTACTTTGGGATTTTATTTTTACATTCCTCTCGTTATATAATAGAGGTGAAGGAGAGGCCTTTCAATATAGCTTATGGGTTTCATTTTAATGTTATTTTAAAGTTTTGAAGCATATGTGCAGTGGAGCTCACTTGTATGGTTATAGATTTTTGAACAATAAAGAAGATTGAACCATCTCATGGATGATTCCCCATTTGGGGTTTTACCATGTATATTTAGTGCATTGTTATCTTGTTTTCTTGCCTTTTATTTCTTACATGATTATTGTTGCTTGCATGGATAGAAGCATTCAATAGTATATCTTTGTAATGATTCACATGTTAGTGTAAATGTATTTTTGTATGTTATGAATGTTCTCAATATTATAACATACCCAAGACGATAATTCTTATGAAGCTAGAGAATATATGTTTTCAAGAAGACTGTTGAGTTTATAGAAAGGGAAAAGACAATCACACAATATTTGAGAAGGTTAGTTGTTCTATCGACTAAATACATTTTTTATATCAACTTAGTAATTGTTGGAAATATCAATTAATCGTTTATCCTCATACAATCTCAGTCGACTCTGTCAAAATATGTAGCAATTTAGTTTTTTGTTAGTCCCTCTCACATAGTGAATATATAATGTCTCTCATATATAAAGTACTCGAATTAAATTTCCGAAGATAAGTTTCTAGGTAGATAGTTATTACAATCTTTAATGTTAAGTCAATATCTTCATAGAGAAGCATTATTAGTATTTCTATATAAAGAAGAAGAAGTTTGTAAATATTTAATGACATAAAGAAGAGAGGAGAAGAAGAAGGAAAACTATGTGGAGAGTTCAAGAGCTCAAGCTTTGTGTTTTTGGAAAGTGTTGAGAGCCAAAGCTCTATAAAAGGTGAAACATCCTGGTAATTTTCAAAGTTGTATTTGTGGTTATAGTTATTTTTTATGTTGCAATACGATACATAAATCCATAGTTTATGGTCGAATGCATGTTTTAATTAGTGACACGTATTCTCTAGAATTACTTGAGTAAATATTGTCTACATTTACTGTTTAGTGAGAGGCACAAAGAATCCATAAATATTTCATCGTGTAAAACTTTGAGTTTCTACGATAGAGTTCTTGACACACGTCTTACTGAATACTTGGTTATATAATATTGTGAGTCTGTCGCAATATAGTTGTGTCAAATTTTACCCCATCTTATGGGTTGGTGAAAATTTTTATGCATATTATAAGTCTTTAGACTAAGAAATCTATTTTTATAAAATTTCGACTAAAAGTAGTGAGCCGAAGATTAATCCATTGAAGTAGTTTGGTCGAATATTAACATGTTGAAGTATTTTGGTCGAAGATTAAACTGCCAAAGTATTTTGGTCAAAGATTAACCTAACCAAAATTGGTATGTCGAAGAGTAACCCATTGAAGCATTGGTCGAAGACTAATTGGCCGAAATATTTTGGTCAAATACTAACTCATCGAGTAAACAAAGAAAATAAGTTTGAGCTTCCCAAGGTAGTGTGTCACAACCCCCCCAAAAAGGAAATTCTTACTGCAGAGCAACTCAAGTTTACCGTCCTAACCGTCTTCCCCAAGATTTGGTATCAGAGCAAGTTTAGGAAAGAGCCCTTGTCTTAAAAAAATATTTATCGCAGGAAAATTAAAAATATGGCTTCCACTTCTTGTGCACACATGTCGAGTTTGAAAACTCCAATATTTAGAGGAAATAATTACAAATATTGGTCTTTAACAATGAAGGCTTTGTTCAGAGGATAATATGTATGGGAGATAGTACAAAATTTGTATACATAACCAACAAATCAGGCTGTATATAATTATCTCATGTAAGATGAGAAGGATTTCCAGAGGGAATGGAGGAAGAAAGACTAAAATTCTTTATCTACATACACCAATCCATGCATGAAACCATACTCTCAAGAGTAGAAGCAGCAAATACCGCTAAGTAGAAATTGGATACATTGTAAACTGCCTATGAAGGCTTGGAAAAGATAAAGACTTCTAAGTTGAAGATAATTAGAAGAGATTTTGAATCTTTTTCAATGAAAGACATAGAGTTAGTGGACTCATTCTACACATGAGTTGTTGATATGATAAATCAAGCGAAATCTCATGCAGATAATATCGAAGACAAAAGGGATGTTGAATTTTTTTTTAGAATCCTTCCCCATAAATTTGAATCCTTGGTCGTGACCTTGGAAGAAAACAAAGAAATGGTGCAGTTTACAATTGATGAGTTACAAGACTTACTCATAAATCATGTACATAGAATCAGTAGATCAAATACATCATTGGAAGGTGCATTTGTAGCACGATCAATGACAAGTCATGGAAGAGCTAGTGGGAGATATAATTCTAGAATAAGAGGAAGATTTTTTTCCCGAAGAGAATGGAACAGTAGTCCAGTGAATGTCTCACATAGAGGAAAAAATCATAACCCCAGTTACGCAACTGGTCAAAGGTTTGATAAATAAAAAATTCAATGTCATTAGTGTAAGAAATTTGGTCATTATGCATATGAATGCAGGAAGAAATAGTATGACCAAGGAAAGCAAATACAAAATCACTCGACCAACACCAACACTTCTTTGAGCCCAATTTTGTTGGCATGTGCATCCCCACTTGAGTGGAATGTTGTTCAAGAAAGTCCACGTGAAATATGGTAGTTAGATTCAGGTTGTAGAAATCATATGACTCGCAATTAAATTTTTTTTTCTAGACTAGATAAATCAATTCAAATTGGTGTCATAGATGGAAATAATGTCCAAGTCACTATTTTGGGAAAAGGTATTGTTGGTATTCTAACCAAACATGGCGTGTGAAAGAACATGCTTGGTGTTTATTATGTCGAAGGACTCAAACACAATGTCTTGAGCATTAGACAACTGATACATAAAGGTTTCAGAGTCTACATGGAAGATAATCACTGTGCGATTAAAGATAAGCTTCCAAGAAACCAATTGATAGAAAAATTACCAATGACAAGCAATCGCTTGTTTTTTTTTAAGGATAAGTCAAGACATAAAAGAAAGAAGCAGGCAAGCATTACGACAAGAAAGAAGAAATACAACGTTGATTTTCAAACAACATTTCAAATAGAAGTTTAGAATGAGTCTTGTTGTGGCATTTCAAATTCGTGCATTTGAATTTTGGTTGACTGAAGCTATTGCACACAAAGAATATGGTGAAAGTATTGTCGTTAATTGATAAAACAGAGAGAGTTTTTAAAGGCTTCATTTTTTGGAAAGCAACATAGGGAGACTTTTCCAGTGGAAAATTCATACAGAGCATGCACACCACTTGAGATTGTGCACTCTTATATTTGTGGGCCAATGCAGACATCATCCTTGTGTAGATGTAATTATTTTCTTACTTTTTTATGACTTCATTAGAAAATCATGGGTATATTTCCTAAAAAATAAATTTGATGCATTTATTTTAATTTAGCAATTCAAGGCACTCATAGAGAACTAGAGTGGATACAGGACAAAAATATTAAGGATGGAAATAGGCAGGGAATATGTATCAAATTCCTTCCTAGATTTATGTGAATCCCATGGCATACACAAGCAATTCACTGCACGGTATACACCTCAGTAGAATGGTGTTATAGAAAGAAATAACATAACCATTATGGATATGGCATGCAACATGATGGAAGCCAAGAATTTCCCAAATGAATATTGAAATGAAGTAGTTACAATTGTTGTATATATTATGAACCGGTGTCTGACAAAGAGAGTGAAGAACAAAGTACCTCAAGAATCATGGACAAGTATAAATCGCATTCTTTCTCATTAAAAAGTTTTTGGTTGTGTCTCATATGCTCATGTTTCGAATGAGCTGAGAAAGAAAGTAGGAAACAATGGACATAAATGTATTTTTGTTGGTTACTCTGAAGACAAAAAATCATACAAGTTATATGATCCCGTCGCAAAGAAATTAATCATGAGTTGCAATGTTCAATTTGTCCAGAATGAATCATGGGATGAAGTCGTCAAGAAGAATTAGAGGATTGTGTCAACTATCAAGCATGATGACATTCCAGAGGAAGTGATACAAACACCATATGCAAATCAAACTCAATAACACTGCCAAATCCCATGACACAAAAGCATCGTTCAGTATGAGGATTCAAGAATGTCGACACAACTTGCATCTTAAGCTACGTCGTTAAGCACACCAAGAGGACAACATACTCTATCAAGTAGTTCATCGAGGTAGAGATCGAAATATCTAGTGAATACAAGAAGTCTCGACTCTGCGTGAAATATATGAAGCCGGTACACGAAATTCATTCTCTCCCTTTGGATTATTTTCTCAAATAGATAATCCAATAACATTTGAGGAATCGGTTGAAGAAGAAGTATATGAAGAAGCCATGGATAAAGAAATATAATGCATTGAGAAGAACCAAACATGGGAGGTGCTAGATGTACCAAAAGTTAAGGATGTAATCAACATCAAATGGATTTACAAACCCATGCAAGATGCTGATGGCAAGGTGCAGAAGTGTAAGGAAAGGATGGCCGAAGAGGGTTCACACAACAGTTGGACATACTCTTCAATGAAACTTTTGCACTTGCCACATCCATGGATACAGTCAGATCAATTCTGACCATTGCTACACAAAAGAAATGGCATGTTTATCAAATGGATAATAAATGGGCATTTTTGAATAGCTATCTAGAGGAGGAGGTGTATGTGGAACAACCACAATGATATGAAGTTCTAGGTCAAGAGCACAAAGTGTATAGGATGAAAAATGAAATCTTTGGTTTGAAGCAAGCTCTTAGAGCTTGGTACAATTGCATTGACTCCTATCTCACCCAAAATGGATTTCAGAGAAGTGAAAGTGAACCATCGTTGTACACCAAAGTTAATGAGAAATGTAACATGTTTATCATCTTCCTATATGTAGATGATTTAATATTTGTTGGTGATTTTGGAATAAAGAATTTTAAAAAAGTCATAGAAATCAAATTTGAAATGAATGATTTGAGGCTTACGATGATTTTTCTAGGCATTGAAGTTCAACATTCTAAAAGTGGTATATCTATATCAAAGTCAAAGTATGCAAGTGCAGTTTTAAAAATATTCAATATATCTAATTGCAAAACAACCCCAACAGTAACAATAACACGTTTAAACTTGAAGCAGGATGATGATGGATAAATTATAGATTTTTCATTGTTTAGAAGGATGGTCGGCATCCTTATGTGTTTAAATATGAGAAGACCGGACATTGTGTATGGAGTAAGTCAGATCTCAAGATTCATGGAGCCACCAAAAGACTCTCATCGACAAGCTAGTAAAAGAATGATGAGGTATGCAAGTGGTACAAGGGATCTTGGTATAATGTATTCAACCTTGGGAATTTTTTCAACTCATTGGATACAGTTACAGTGACAATCGAGGAAACACAGATCACAGGAGAAGAACATATAGGTACATATTTCATTTTGGTACACATGTTGTGTCATGGGATTCAAATAAACAATCCATTGTAATTTTGACTTCAGGAGAAGCAGAGTATGTCGCAATTATCGGTGCTGCATGTCAAGATGTCTAGATGCAAAAAAATTTAAAACACCTCTCACAGAACTAGCAACAACCAACAATCATTTTCTGCAACAACAGTTCAACCATTGCATTGCCTGAGAATCACTTGTTTCATAAGAGAACCAAGAACATCAACACAAGGTATCATTTCACAAGAGAATTGGTAAACACCAAAGAAATTTGTTTAAAATTTTGTAGGTATGAAGATTAGCTTGCATGCATATTTACAAAACCCTTGGAAAATGATACATTCCAGTATGTGTGAAGTTATTTTGGACTCACAATTTCTACACAGTGAACTTTGTCATGCATGGAGCAAGTTTAAAGCTCCGAAACATTTGGTGATATTTTGTTTTAACATCCCCATCTGTTCATAATCAATTAGCAGTGTTGAAAATATTAATTACTTGTTGATCTTCATATCATCTCAGCTGACTCTATCGAATTATGTAGAAGGTCGTATTTATGTCAGTCTCTCTCACATAATGAATAGTTCACGTCTCTCATATATAAAGTAGTTGAATTAAATTTCTGAAGATAAGTTTCTACGTAGATAGTTATTATAGTCTTTAATCTCCACTCGGTATCTTCACAGAGAAGCATTATTAGTATGTATATATATAAAGAAGAAGAAGTTTGTAAATCGTTAGTGACATACAGAAGAGAGGAGAAGAAGAAGGAAAAACTATGTGAAGAGTTCAAGATCTAAAGCTCCGTGTTTTTTGAAAGTGTTGAGAGCCGAAGCTTTGTAAAAGGTGAAACATCCTCATAATTTTCAAAGTTTGTATTTGTGGCTATAGTTCTTTGTTACGTCGCGACACAATATATAATTCCATAGTTGATGGTTGAATGCATGTTTTATTTATCCACACATCTTTTCTAGAATTACTTAAGTAGATATGGTCTAAGTTTATTGTTTAGTGAAAGACACAAAGAATCCATAAATATTTCACTTTTGAGTTTTTATAACAGAGTGCTCGACTCAAGTCTTACATAATATTTGGTTACATGATATTGTGAACCTATCACAATATAGTTGTGTCGAAGTTTATGCCAAGTTACGGGTCATTCATAAATTGCTTTTCATATATAAGTCTTTCAACTAAGAAATCTCTTTTTATAAAAGTTCAACTAAAATTACTAATTCGAAGATTAACCAGTCAAAGTATTTTGGTCAAAGATTAACGGGACAAAAACTAGTGTAACTAGTCAAAGTATTTTGGTCGAAGATTAACCAGACCAAAAGTGTTATGTCAAAGATTAACCGATCAAAGTATTTTGGTCGAAGATTAACGTCATCTATTAACCTGACGATTAACCCATCGAAATATTGGTCCAAGATTAACTGATCGAAATATTTTGGTCGAAGATTAACCCCTCGAGTAAATACAAAGAAGGTCGAGTTTCCCAAGGTGAAGTGTGGCAACCCTTAAAAAAAAGAAAATTCTCACTGCATGATAACTGAAATTAAGTGTCACAACCGTTTTGGGTCTTTCCCAAGAGTAACGTTAGAAATGTGAAGCATAATTTATCTGCAAATAGAGGTTGTGTGTGTTTGAAGTGAATCTGGAGCAAAAGAAATTGACTAAAGAAGTGAATCTAAAACTACAGCAAACCTCACACCTAGTGCATTTGACGAAAAAAAATCACTTGTTGGAAGACACATATTCCCTGTTGGATCTACTAATTGTGCTTCCCCTGCTATGGATTCTAATGCCACTATTGTTATTGGTGTTGGTTCTAGCACTAGATAAAGCACATCATAAGGAACTAGATCACGGCCTTGAGATATACCCGCCAATTTCTAACCCGAGAGGATGCTTCACATGTATGATATGAGAAGGCATATGCTCTGGCTACTTTTGCAACTAGAATTGCTCTTGGCTCTCTTGCCTGTCATGGAAAGTTCAGTGTGGTGGATGTGTAATATGACTTTGTTTGCGATACTCTAGTTAGCTCGGCATTTAGAGCTTTTCTTTTACTTCCTATGCCTTTGTATCCTATGGTGGACCAACTGCTGGGTCAAGCTAGGCTATTGGTACCTCTACTATTGCTTATGGCTATTACAGATTTGAATCATTACCTAGTGGTGGGAATGGGTTTTCATCTTTGGGATACGATGCTTGGGTTTATGACTCTCCTCTAGGATTGTCTTTGGTCCTGGCTATTGAATTGGCTCCAACTGGTCTTGACCCGGGCAAGAAGCCATGCAGAAATAGTGATGTGATCGGAACAAGATGGAAGGATAGTAGACGATGAGCATCATAGGTTCTAAGGTAGTGCAATTGTAGATAACTCGATGAGACAACTAGCAGAGCTATAATAAGCGTGCAAAGATTAATAAGTGTCACAACTATTAAGTAACTGGCGTGCCACCATAATAACTCTCTTTTCAGGTTAAGCTCGGCTTTTCTAACAGAAACGTTTAGCTTTCCTTCTACGTTACGCTAACTTTGTTTAGATGAACTAGAGAGCATTCAGTGTGACAATGGATTTTCAAACAAAGATTAAGCGAAATAACCTGTCATTTAGAATTTCTACAAAAACTAATGCAAAAACTCTCCATTCATGTCGATATGATCTCAAACTTGGTTTCCCTAATTTCAACGTTTTACATTTCCATATGAATCAAATATAAAATCCACTCATTTGGTTGAAGTGCTAGACAGTAACATGAAAAGTTAGCAAAACAATGCTTTCAAAGCGGCAGGCACGAACTTATAATCTTTCCGAAACGTGGAAAATCCAACGTTTTCTTTTCATATTAACGACAAAAGTTCCTTAAAGTACTCCGCCATCTTAATCTATTGCTTTATCAGCACATACGGCAAACGTAGACGAAAGACGAAGAGGACAAGACCCGTTTAACCTTTTCCATTTATCCACATGACATGTGCACTATTGAAAGCCAGGAATTTATCCGCATTCTCTCTGCAGTATAAAAAGACAGCGACGTAGAACAATAGGTGATTTGAGTGGCGATTCCAGTAGTTATTGTGAATCATTGGCGTTCATTGGAATAGATGGAACACATGCCGGATAGCTTGCTACTGAGTGTTTGCTTTGGCTTGGCTACTCACAGGATGGTTTGAGAATTCTGCTATTCATCCGTGACAAGACATCTGGATCGAGTTTTAGCCACATGAAGTTGATAAAGAAGAATATCTTACTTCAAAGTGTTCATCGCAAAAGGGAATGCAAGAAACATGTTTTTATTGCGTGGAAGTAGTTCCAATATTCTCTCCGTCCACATCCCGTTGATGTTGGCTACTCGCGCACATCCGTTTGATGTTTGCTACTCGCCGTAATTGTTTTAAGGTTCAGAGATTCCGGCTCGCTAGATTACAGCCTCACATTTGACATCGGTATGTACAGAGAAGAAAATCATTGAGGGTTTGACAATGATATATTAATTAGCTTAGATGCATATAAAGAGATCTGTCAAGAGGATAAAGGGATTGCAAACTCTTTTTCAAAAAAGAAATGTTGAGAAAGTGTAATGCAATGTTTATGGGTTTAATTTATCTATTTCTGTATGTAATTTTAAATAATTTAAATTTAATTTGATCCAATATGTTATTTTTAATAATATTTTCTTATTTTTAACACACAAAGAGTTACACATCTCTCCTGAATTATAAAATGAGCTTATTAAAGACAATTAAAGACAATTAACTGACATATTTTAGTGTTTATAAACTCATCCATCTCCCTGGCATCATAATTAGAGTTTGTAGATTTGCAGTGCATGTTGAGTGCTCATACTATTCGTTCAAATTATAGATTTCATATCTGTGACAGGAAAATAATTTGAAAGAGCTGACGATAAAAAGCATTGGTTTGTTACAAGAACAATGGTTGTACTGGTGGGCATGTCTAGCTGAGCACTTCTGCCTGGCAGTCTTGGATGACTTGTACAACTGGGCCAGCGATGACGAAGTCACTAAATTCGTGACATGGAAAACTTTTAAATCCGAAGAGCAGCTCATCGAGTTTCTGGTGAAGGTGGCAATTCGTCACCCATCGTTCAAGGCTGTATGTTTGATTGGAAAGCCCATTGGCCATTGCTCAAGCAAGAACGGGCATTCACATACGCTGTCACATTCCCCTAAATTTAATAAATAAAAAATTCTGATTATAATTTACAATTCATAAATTTTTTAATTGTTTGTAAGGATAAGATTAACTATATCCCTAAAATGTTTAATGACAGGGCTTTAGTCCGCTCGCGGTTGACTGCAATTGAAACAAAAAAATCGGTGTTCCTTATCTAGGATTAAATCCTAGACTTTTGGACCTAGTCCTAAGTGTATTTTATATACATATGGTTTATGTGTTTAATTTTATGTTTTAACCTTATTTTATATAAGTTTTTGACATATGAAGGTGTATAAATCTTGTGGACTTTGCAATCTATGAGGGAGTGTAAGGTATGACTATGTTAAAATGTTTATGCCATGGTTGACATGTGGTCACGGGAGTCACAAGTGGAGGTTAGCTGCGAGGTCAAGGGTTTAATGTAGTTTTAATGACATGTTTAAAATCCTTGTCACAAACCCTCGCTACGATTTGACAGTGCAGCCAGGCATATTAAATGACAAGGTTGCCTCACATGCTTTTTGTGGAGTGGATTTATCCTGTCCCTCCATCTATCCTTGATCCTATTCTTGTCGTTGGAGAGATTTGGAAGGTTTTTATGATCTCATTCATTTGGTCGTAAGGGATTTTGTCTAGTTCATGTTAACGGTTGTTGGAGGTTTTGCCCCAAGATTCCATGGTGTTGCGCTACAACCATGCTTTCCCTTCGATGCTCTGCAATAGTTTGCTTGGTTTATCCACTACGATTTTTTGAGTAGTTTAAAGGTTTTCTATTGGTGTTTAATGGCCGTGTGGCTGCCATTTCTTCTCTACATACTCTCAGCCATTACTTGTTCTGGGTGTGGTAGCTTGGATACTTTCCTTCGATTTCTGGAAGCAGGCTTTCAAAACCTGCAAGGGTATTAACATATATGAATCTATTAAGGTTCATTTTTTACTCTTACTTTGAGAGTGATATTTCACAGACTTTAACCGAGCTAAATCGGCTTAGTCTTGCTTGTGTAGGGCAGATGGAACCCTTAGCCCTCTACCTGTTTAGGGAAGGTAATATTCTCTTTCGCTGCATTTTTTAAACGAAAAAACAAATTTCATACTTAAATGAAATTGTAATAACTTCACAATTCATTTTTGGCAGGTGAAGCTACGGTGCCATCAAAAGGGTTCATAAGGCTTGGAATTAGCCTGGCATCGTCTTTCTACCCCAATATCGCATTCAAGGTAACTTCGCATATGGCGAGGTTTACAATACATGTTACAGTTTGATAAAAAAATTATTATATGTAGGTTATAACCACTAAATGTATGTGGATGAAGGGATGCAGGGGCCACGCGAGAGTGGCAACACGGTCACCTCCTCTTAAGTTTCTTCTTTCTATGCCTTGAGGTGAGGAACCCTATCATTAACCTCTAATTGTTAGACAAATATTCTAAATTAAATGACTACATTTTATAGTACTGCTAGCAGGTTTTATATGCATTAATGCACTAGGGTGGCTCTTTCACTATACACTCGGATCAATGCATCACACTTAATGTACTCCTCCATTTGATTGTTGAGGTTAAGTAGAGCTCTAGGGTTTCTCTGTTTTCAAGGTTTCGGGGAAAGAAGGGGATTTACAACCCCTATTAAATTCTAAGATAAGTTTGATTTAGTAACCCCAGTTTGGTTTGTAATTCGATTTGGAAAAGCGTTTGCGATTTGGTGAATTGGAATGTAGTTTAGTTTTAAATATTGGCTCACAACCATCGTGGATTTTACAGTTGTTATGATTTCATATATGAGTGTAAACTGGGGATGATATCGGTTCCTAGATTTGATTTGATTGGGTTTTAGTGCGATTATATTTCTTGGATATTTTAATGGATGCTCCTTTCATCTAGTTTGTTATCTTGGTTCTATTTAAATGATTATTTAATTTAGATGTGTTAATTTCTTGATATAGGTGGAATTCAAATAACAACTTGTAATTTATATGTCAATTTGTTTTTATTTAACACAAATATGACGTCTTTGTATGAAGCCTTATGGCTATGATTATTTTACCTAGATCTAATTGGATATTTGGCTTTGGATATATTGTTATCTTGATATACGAATGCTGAAACAAAGTTTCCTATTTGTTTAAAAAAACATGAAACCTCTCTGGGAATCCTCTCGGATCTAAGATGATGCGATTATACTTAGATTAGTTTATTGAATTATCTTTTATAGTATATGAATCGAATCATCTAGGCTCTTCATATTAATTCTCACATTTTGTTAAACAATGTAGAGTTTGGTTAATAGTTGATTAGCTTAACATAGGGAAAATATAGAGGAGATTTATTTACCATTTATATTTATTGTATTATATATAGGAAAGATATCTACGAATTCTACATTTTTGTACATAAGTAAATAACTACTAACAACGTATAAAGTAAGAATTAATAATAAAAAAGTTAAAACAATTACTAGTTGACTCCTTGTATAATCTTAGATGATAATACACTTAAAATTATGATATACTTTCAGAGTGTAATTATGAAGAAGAAAACAATAGATCAATTTAGTAAGGAACCTGTTCCCAGCGTCGGGAAAACAAAACTGAAGATGTCGTTTCTCCCAACCAACTCCTAGAGCATCCAAAACTTACTTGCTCTAGGACCCCCGAGTCTGTTTGTTGAACCACAAGGGAAAATTCTGATCAATGCGTCACCTCTTTGCATCAATAGATTATTTCCAAATCCATCACTCGCCTCGTGCTTATTCTATGGACATACAATTTTAAAGTATTTTTACTAAAAATTGGTCATTTATGATCCTCCTTCTCTTTAGTACTCCACAATGAGTCTTGACCTGATTTTGGGGAATGTGTCTCCTGCATCCCTTGAGTTCCCACTTAGCAATTTTCACCATTTGTCATTTCCCCTTGCGGTTTAGCAAACACTCTTTTAACAACTACTTGAGTTCTGAATACTCCCAACAATTTAATTATTCAACAATAACAATCCATTACATTCATTTTGATTTTATTGTCAAAATATTCAAAATAACCTACAATTTAACAATTGTTTGGTGCATTACATACACCTCCTCTTAAAGGATAACACCGCCCTCAGTGTTATTATTTCGTATCATTTTATTCTTTCATTATTTCACTCTAAAATAGAACTGTATATGCCTCTTGCATGATACTTTCTAATTCCCAAGTGGAATCCTCTAGAATAAGGTGATTCCATTGCACCTTGACTTTCCTGATGGTACGGTTCTAGAGTAAAGTTTTCCACCTGCAAAACATTACAGTCAATTGCATGAGTAGCATCATGAACATATTTCTTTAAAATTGAAACATGAAAAACATTATGTACTTTTATTATAAGTGGTAATGCTAGTTGATATGCAATCACTACATTTTTTTCTAAAATTGCAAATGGTACACAATACCTAGGTGCAAATTTTGAGTATTTCCCGAATCTTAAAGAGCTTTTTCTAGGTTTTACCTTTACATAAACATGTTCTCCTCGCTAGAACTCTCGTTGAGTTATTTTTAAGTCTCCATAATTTTTTTTCCTATCTTGGGAAACCTTCAAATTATGTTCTACTTGCTTCACTATTAATTCCATTTATTTTAATGTTTCAGGTCCTAACATTAGTATGTCAACGAGATTGCTCCAAGAAATTGGAGTATTACACTTTCATCCATATAGTATCTCAAATGGGCATAATCCAACTCACGCTTGAAAATGATTGTTATACACAAATTATAACAAATGCATATAATCCTCCCACTTACTTAGTCTATCCATTGTGTATTTTCTAAGCATGTCTTCCAAAAACATATTTACTTTTTCATTTTGTCCATTAGTCTAAGGATGATATGCATTGCTAAAATTTACTTGCGTGCCTAATCCTTTAAATAAGGCCTTCCAAAAATTTCCCATAAATTTTGCATTTGTGCGTGAAATTACATTTTCTGGTACACCATGCAATCTGAAAATTTCCCTTCATTAAAATAGCAGCAATATTAATATCCTTATAAGTATATTTTACTAGAATAAAATGAGTTTCCTTAGTTTATCTACCATGTCCATGATGGAGTTGTGTTGCTTAGCATTCTTAGGTAATCCACTTATGAAATCCATACTGCCAAATTCTCATTTTCATTCGAGATTAGGTAATGGCTATAATAATATGGTTGGATGTTGATGTTAAGCCTTTACTTGTTGATATTCAACACATCGTGCTAAATATTCTACTACTTCTTTTTTCATATTAGGCCAAAATAAATCATTCATTGTCATGATAATCATTTTATGATATCTAGGGTGTTCTGAATAAGGACTTTTATGTACTTCATGCACAATAATTAACTTAATATCTTGTGAATTAGGTATATATAATATTTTTTGTGTAATAATAACCCCTTTTTATTCATACTATAATATATTTTTATTTGTTTTACTTCATTTTCTGCCATCTTCACTTTTAATTTATGATATTCTTTATCAAATATTTCTACATTTTTTATTTTATCTTCTAAATATGTTTCATACATGTTGCTTGTTGTTGTATACAACAAGTTTGCATGATAAATTAGAGCATCCATCACTTTATCCTCTTTTCCTTTCATATGTTTTATTTAAAAATCATATTCGTTTAAAATTGATAACCATCTAATGTGTCTAGCATTAAGATTTTGTTGATTGAATAACTATTTCAAACTTATATTATGAGGCATCAACAAAAATCTCCTTCTCATGAGATAGTGTCGCCATATTTTAAGCTCATGAATAATAGGAGCTAATTTTAGGTCGCGTGTAGCATAATTCTTCTCGTGTTCCTTTAGTTTCCTAGAATTATTTGCTCTGACATAATTTTCCTTAATTAGTACTCCACCTAGACCATCTTTGCATGTGTCCGTACATACGACAGAATTTTTAAATGGACTAATGATTTTTAGAATAGGAGTCATTGTTAATAAGTGTTTTAATCTATTCAAACTCTCTTCACATTTTTCGTTCCAATCAAATATCTTACCTTTCTTTTGTAATGAAGTTATAGGGTATGCTACCTTAGAAAATGCTTCAATGAACTACGGTAGTAGCCAGTAATCCCCATAAATGATCTTATATGAGTTACATTCTTCAGAACAACCCATTTAGTGATAGCTTTAATTTTATCGGGATCTACTGATATCCCATCATTAGACACCACATGTCCTAGATATTGTTTTTTTTCTTTGAAAAAGTCACACTTGCTAAACTTAGAAAATAATTGGTGTTCTCTTAAGACTTGTAGGATTATTTTTAAGTGTTCTTCATGCTCTTGTTTATTTTTAGAATAAATTAATATGCCGTCTATAAAGACGACTACAAATTTATCTAAGTATTTACTTAGTATACAATTCATGAAACACATAAAAGTTTCTAGGAAGTTTGTTAACCCAAACAACATTACAACAAACACATAATGGTCGTACTTGTAGGCTAAAAACAGTCTTAAATATATCCTCGTCCTTGATTCATATTTGATGGTATCCAAACTTATTAAGTCTATTTTTGGAAAGATTGTTGCCCCTCAAAATTGATTAAATAGATCGTCGATACAAGATAGAGGATGTCGGTTTTTAATTGTCATTTTATTTACTTTTCTATAATCTAAACATAACCCTAAAGTTCAATCTTTTTTCGTTACAAACAAAACCGTTGCTCCCCAAGGAGAAGTACTAGATTGAATGCATTTTTTATCGATTAGTTCATGCATTTGTGATTTTAATTATATAATCTCTACTATCTTCATCGGATAGGGAGCCTTTGATGTTGGTAATTCCCTTGGTACCAAATCAATTGTAAAATGTATATATCTTTTCATGGGTAGGTCAGGAATCTCTTCCATAAATATATCTTTAATATTTTTTTTAAATTAGTATGTCTTCTATATTAAGTTGATTATCGTTCTCTTTGTTGTCCATTATGTAAACTACAAAAAAATTGGATCCTTTATGAACATACCTTTTAATTTGTAAGGATGAGACTTCTCTTATGGTAACATTCCTACGAATCTCTTTTACAACAATGATATTAACTTTATCATCCAAACATGACATTTTTTTATCATAACATCTTAAAATAACTATATGTTTCTCTAACTAATCCATTCCTACCAATAAATCATACGACCCTAGAGGTAAAATATGTAAATCAACATGTGTTTTCAAACAATTCTAAATAAAATCATAGTTTTTCGTGAATCTAGTGACCCTTTGCTTTGTGCCTATAGGAAGTTGAGCTAACCAATACTTTTCAAACTTATCGTTTTGTAAGATGTATAGATCTACAATTCTTGGCTATAAATAACTTAAACTTGCACGTGGCTCAATATAAAAATTGGTTTGTCTTTTAACATACCTTCGATTTCAACCATTGATGTTTCATGATATACTTGCCTGTTCTCCAATACTGCATTGATTTTGGGCATGCTCCTCTCTATACCATCCACTGTAGAATATTCTTGAAAATTATGTATGTTATTAAGACCTTTCTTTCTTATATGACAATATTTTATGTAATGTGGTTCACCACATTCCCATAATTTTAATGGTTTCGTTTGTGTAGTATTTTTACTAAAAGTAGTGGTTATTTCCCTTGCTTTTATTGATGCAGGTTTCTGATGTTTATAATTTTTAAAATTATTCCCTTGGTATCCTCGATAAATATTTCCGGAATTGTTATAAAACTTAGTACCTTTCTTTTTCTGTTCAAAGCATCCATATTTTTTATTTTTCCAAGTAAGTATGTTCTCTCATTTGTTTTTATTGTGATCGTAGTGGAAGTTTGCTTTTCTCATGGCCTCTTTCAGAGTTTTCATATTATCATATTCGATTATTTGTTTAAACATAAGATTTAAACAACTCAAGAAACACTGAAATTTTTGTTTTTCATCAATAGTGTAAGGTGCATGACATAATAAACTTAAAAATTTGCTACAAGGTTCCTTCACAGTCCATGCACCTAATCGTAATTCCTAGAATTCTTTAGCTTTTTCCTCGTAATAGTGTTCTGATAAATATTTTCTTTTGAAATATTTCTTAAAAGTTTTCCAAGCTACATAACATTCTTTAATGCTTTTTACTTTCTTTATATCTTTCCACCAGATATCATCCTTTCTTTTCAAGTTATAAATTGTCATTTTTACTTTCAATTCATAAGAATAATTATAAATCTTAAAGTACTTTTTTATCCTAGATAACCAAGCTTCTCCTTCCTCTCCTTTTTCGATTTCTCTATTGAACATAGGAGGTTTGATCTTTTTAAAATTCACTAGAAGTTTCTTCATAAGGTTTGTATTTCTTTTTCTACTCATTATTAACGCTACTTTCACTAAAATATTATATTTGTCATTACTATGTTTAGCCAATTCTTCACTTGAAGATTCAGTCTCATGATTAGAAAATTATAGTACCTTACATTTATAAGGTGCAATTCTTGACATATTTAATCGAGGCCCTTTATTTTTCCCTCTTCATTACTATGCAATTTAGTCACCATAACATTATTTAATTCTTCATCTGCTTTTAAAAAGTGGTCATTATCTTCCTTAACTTGTTTCAGTCATGCCCTTAAATATTTTATTATTTCTAGGAGTTCAGATGGGTTATCATTCACACTTTCATTCAGATTTACATTGATTTGACTATCTCTTATGTTACCTTCTTCATTGTGTTCTAGATCGTTAGGGTGTGATTCTCCTTCAATAGACATTCGCCCACACTTGCAATGATTCTTGCCAAAACAAGGTTATTATTCTCTTCATTTTTTCAAAGAGAGTCAAACTATAACAAATACAACTAGTTTTCTATTTTATTATCAGTTTGACTGTTGGGATTTCTAGGCCAAGTGTTATAACTGTACTCTGATGCAATTCTGTCACATACGCATAAATTTCATAATTTTTTTTTTTTTTATGTTTATAATTTACAATTCTTACTTGTCACAAGATGTATGTCTTAGTCGTAACATACCTTTTACTTGTTTGCAAGGATAAGATTAATTAGACCCTTAAAAAATTTACGGCATGGCTTGCTGTATGCTCGGCATGGACTCCAATTGAAACAATAACTCAGTTGCAACCCTTTGCAAGGTGATGTTAATGTTTAAAATCATTAAAATATTCGGTTTTTCTTATCTAGGATTAAATCCTATACTTTATTACCTAGTCCTAATGATGCTTTCTATACATATGTTTTATGTGTTTAAGATTATATTTTAACCTTACTCTATATAATATTTTGACATATGCAGGTGTATAAACCTTGTGGAGTTTGCAATTGATGAGAGAGTGTAAGGTATGTATATGGTAAAAATTTTATGCCATGATTGGAATGTGACCATGATATTCAAAAGTAGAGGCCATCTATGATTTGTTTTGGGATAATAGAAACACATCCCAATGCTTCGGATAAAATAATTAATCTTTTTCATTAATATTGTAGGTCCTACACTAGCTAGTTTTCACCCAAACCCATTTTTGAGGTCAAACATGCCCAAAATGCCTCCTAGAATGAGTTATAAATATCATCGATAATATTCTGACAACATTGCAGTATTTTGATATTGGAAAGTGTGAAATTCTTCTTTTTTTAGGAGTTTCCATCTTTTCTGCAATTTTAAGGAAAAAGCTAAAGCTAGATTTAAGGTAGACATCCTTGTTTTTTGCACCAACTCACCTCAATTATTTTCATCATACAAAAGCATGATAAATTCAACTTTCTATCACTTATGATTTTTACATACTCATTCAACAAATTCGTGAGAATCTTGACTGATTTTAAAAGTGCTTTATGCACCTATGGGGGATTTTGATTAGTTTAGTAAGCCAATTTTTGTACTGATTCGAATAGTAATCTAATCATTTCGAATCCTTGGAGTATATAATTTATGAGAATCCTACATCTATTTAATTATGGATGGTGCAAATTTATATCATGAACAGTTTGTGGATTATCACATATTCAGTCTCCTTCTTGAGTGTTTCTTGCATATTTTTAAGCAATTTTGTGAGCTCAATTGTTCTAAGCTTGGGATAGATTTACACATGGTATCAGCACCTAATTAGTAGTTCAATTCTTCTCCTCTTGAATTTTATTTTACAGGGTGGACATCACTCACTGGGAGCACAGACTCTCTGCTCAAAGGGTGTAGTTGCTGAAGAATGGATCAATCTCAACAAATCATCTTGACTCTATTCAACTACTTCAAATGGAAGGAAAGTATGTAGATTCTGATGAGTAAAGGTTTGTTCAGAGTAACCATGGAGACTGAAGTTGATCCTAATGCAGCAACATAGAATATTGAATGGCATAATAGGAGAGATGAGGCATATGGTCTCTTATGCCTTAGCATTTCCAAAGACCTTCTATTTCATCTTGATGGTCTTACATCAGCGAATGAAGTATGGGATGAAATTAAATATTTTCTTAGGAATACTGATAAGATGAGAGGTTACAAAATGGAGAATGCACTCAGTCCAAGCAACTTCAAATCCTTCAAAGTCTACTTCTCGAAATTCAAATCACTAGTTTTCTAGCCAAAATAGTGTGGGGTTGAAAAGGAAGGTGAACAACTAATATTAGCCATTGTTTCAAAGCTTCTTCTTGATTACTCAGTATTTGTTTTATCCTTCAATGCCACCAAATTGAAAACTATCAATTGGAAGATGCCTTCACTAGAAAATTTCATGGAATCCTTGACTCAAGAGCAAGTCAAATTGTTCTTGATGGGAAACATGAAACCTTCCAAAGATAAAACTTTGGTTGCTAGAGATTCTAAGGTGAATTCCAAAGACAAGAAGAAAGATAAAAATCCTCTAGATAAAAAAAGGAGACAAGTTGATGCAGGAGCATCCTGATCTCCATCCAAGTAAAAGTTCAATGTTTGGACAAGACCTAAAGGGGGTCTTCATTTTTTGGAATGAATGGTTCTTTAACGTAATATTGTAAATATTCTTGATTTACAAGTGTTCTTCTAGATAGGTGATGAGTCACTAAGTAAGTGATGTTTCATTAAATGAGTCATGTAACTAATCCCATGTCAAATGGTAGCATTCAATAAGGGTCAAGGCTCTCATGAGCAAATCATTGAGATAGGGTTGATTATGTTGCTAAAATTAGGTGTTAGTTGCTATGAATAGGTAGTGTGTTGAATGTATTGAGGATCTGAACCAGAATTAGTTCATGAATCTTGTTGTATATATATGTATCTAAGCCTACAATGCATAGTGTAACCAAACAATGTAAATCTTTCTAAGGGTAGACAAACAATGTAAATCTAGATAAAGGGTAGCCAAACAATGTAAATTTGGCTAAGAGTGTGGCTAATCAATGACAAATCAAACTAAGGAAATATCACTAGTTAGGGTTGTACCAGACCTAAGAGGAGTAGAATGCAAGTTCTAAGATAATTGTGAATGTACAAATTCCTTATATTGAGTAACGGAAACCTGATTTCATCATATCTCTGTGTAATTGCAACTCTGTATGAGTGTACGATTTTATGAGTTGGGTGCTTGTTTAACCTTTGTTAATGGTAGATAAATTTGTGTGTGTCGTATTCTAAATTTATGGATTTTGAGAGTGGAAGATTATAGAGATTTTTTTATGGATCTATGTGTGTGAAACACATGAATAAATCCTATGTCAATGATCACTGAGAGGATCGATGATCCTTTGTAAACATTCTGCAAAAGTGAAGTTTAGAATTGAATGAGGACAAACTCGGTGAATTCAAACAAAGATCAATTGGTCGATTCCTTGATCAATCGGCATAATGTTGCAGAGATCATAATTAAGATTGGATAGTCTAAATTAAAGGATAAAATGTGGCTCGATGATAGGGAAAGAAATCGTGAGGTGAACGTGCACAAAATATAAGAGATCCACAAAGGAAAATGCATGGGGCTTCACTTGTTGACCAACATCCTATCACGTTAGTTCATATTGTGGGTTTTAAAATTATTAAAAAGTGAACCAATATATTGCAAGTATTGGGGGGGATGAGGGGTTTAAGGTGGGGTTGGGTAGGGTGGTTTATAAGTATTGAGGTAAAAAAAGAGGTGGGGAGGAGGTTTTAAGTATTGGGAGGGGGTTTCAACAAAAAGAGTTTGGGTCAATATCTATGGAAATTAAGGGTATTATTTAATATCCCAGGATTGCACGTCCTATGTGAGATGTTCACTAAGTGAAGTCCCTGTGGTAAAATAAAGTTATGCAATTGATAAGAAATCAACGGCCAGGAAACATTCCACAAGAGATCGACGATTCTCAAGAATTGTAGAAAGAGACTTACGTGACGAAAATTGTAGAAACCCATTTTTGGTAAAAGTGGAAAGGTGTATCCGCAATTTGCAATCATATAGCAGAAAGGACCATTGCAGCCACATGATTGCAGAAGTCGGTTTTTGAAAAATTGGGAATTGCATACCCGCACCCCACAATCTGCAATTGCGAAAAGGTTCTTGCTGAAACTCAATTGTGGAAAGGAAATAGCGGAAGAAAAGAGAATTGCGAAAAAGTTGTTGTGAAAACTAAATTGTGGAAATATTGACTTGCGGAAAGACTGAGGCAGTGGAAGCAAGCTTGCAAAATGCTATTTTGCAGAATATAGGTTGCAGAAAAGGAGTTTTGGACATAGTTGGAGAAATATTTGGCCGAGAAGCCAAATTTACAGGTTTTCTAAATGTAGAGAAAACTATATCCTCGGGAAATTAGTTGGGATATGTCATATTGGGGTTCCCTCTTGCATCACAAATTTAAGTCCCAAGAGGAGTCCTCAAACTCCAAGAAGAAGAAATTTCATTAGAAGAAAGGTAAAGGTGATTGTAGAGAGTGTGCATACTATGGTAAATTCTTTCATCATGAGAGCTCTTGCATGAAGAAGAAGAAGATTAATATGATGACTCAACTCCTAGAGAAGAACAACATTTCAATCCCTCTTGGTGTAAGCAAGAAAGAAGGAGGATCAAGTTTCGAAGGCTAAGAGAGAGCAGATTCCCTAGTTGCAAGAATTTTAATATTTCCTTCCTCTATCATCGATTATGGAGATTCTAGGAACATGGTTTCAATAAAGGAAGCTTTATCATCTCTTGATGATTCAAAGTGTCCTAATATTTTGGTGGGAGATAACTCAAAAAATGAAAGTAAGGGTAAAGGTAGCATTCATTTTGACCATGGTGGGCCTTCAATAATTTTTTGTATGTCCCAGTAATTACTGCTAATCTCTTGTCAGTCTACCAAATGACCCACATTGGGTCACCTAAGAAGGTTGTTTTCTCTCCCAATGAAGTTGAAATATCTTATATTGTGAATCATAGAATCATTGCTAAAGGTTTTTTGGATCATAGCTCTAAAGTCTATAGGTTCTCACACTTCATGCCTTTCTCTAACCCCTTTGATCCACTAACCCATGCTAATGAAGAAAGAAAACTTTGCATGAGTGGTTTAGTCATCTAGACTATAAATACCTTTCATATATTTTTTTTAAAAGACATGGTTTCAAGATTACCAAAGATAAAGTTCTATGATAGAGTCTGTGAAGGTTGCATTCTAGGAAAACATCCATAGCACAAGTATGAGAGAGTTAGTCATGAGCGAACCTCAGCACATCTTGAGCTCATCCACAGCGACATTGTTGGTCCCTTCCCTCATTTTTACATAATTCATTCGAAGTATGTATTAACCTTCATAGATTATTTTTCCAGGTATTGTTGAGTTTCCTTAAACTCTAGTGTGAAGTTTTTGACCACTTCAAGTTTTTCAAAACCTTGGTTGAGAAACTGTCTGGGAGGAAACTCAAGATCCCCAGATCTGATAATGGTGGTGAATATGTCAGGTCTTATTTAATTAATTATTGTTAATATATAGGTATCCATATGCAACACTCTATTCCCTACACATCTCAACAGAATGGTGTGGATGAGAGGAAGAATATAAGTCTCAAGGAGATGGCTACTTGTATGTTGGAGTTTATGAATTTTACACCAATGTTTTGGGATGAAGCTATAAACCACACATCCTATATCCATAATAGGGTTCCTCACAAGTATCTTGATGGAGTTACTCCTTTCAAATCATTGAGTGGGCACAAACTAGTTGTGTCTCATTTTCAAGATTTTTGGCTCAAGAGCATGGGCTAGAATTCCATTAGATAAAAGGAGATATTTGGAACCCCAAAGCTAAGAGTTCCTACTCGTTGGGTATTCTAAATATTCAAAATGGTACAATATTATAAACATGAGCAATAAAAAATTCTTCATTGAAAGGAGTGTTCAGTTCGAAGAAGAGCATATGGTAGTGGCAGAAATTCGAGAGTCGTCCTCACCTCCTCCACCTTTGGTTGTAAGTGAAGGAACTAGTGAAATTTCTGATTCTAATATGTCTGATAATGATGACTTAATTTCAGATCCAAAAAACCCCACAAAGCCAAATTGGGAATAAAATACCATCCAAGTAGCTGGGGAAGTAGCTGGGAATCCTAGTGATTCTAGGAGGACTAGATCTCAATTCGAGAGTGCCCTTTGTGTCAAGGATCCTTTATTTGTTGATAAGTGTTTTATAATGATTGAATCTGACCCAAATAAATATGAATATGCATGTCAAGATCCAATATGGAAAACAACCATGATGGAGGAATTTCATTTGCTCCAAAAGAATGACACATGGGATCTAGTCATTATCCCTCTAGTGAGAGAGCTAGTAAAGTGTAAGTGGGTTTTCAAAGATAAATTTGATTCTAATGGTTATCCTATGAAATAAAAGGAAAGGTTAGTTTCCAAGGGATTCTCTCAAGTTCAAGGAATTGACTATGACGATACATTTGAATCAGTTGCAAAGATAGAATCCATAAAACTAGTTTTGGGCATTGCGGCTTTGAGGAAGTGGGAAGTACATCACATGGATGTAAAGAGTGCTTTCCTACATGGTGATATGAAAGAAAAAATATATATGAATTATACTGAATGTTTTGTGACTAATCCATATCTTGCGTGAACGTTGAGGAAATCATTGTATGGGCTAAAACAAGCTCTTAGAGCTTGGTATGCCAAGATTGATGGAGTTTTTATATCACTGAAGTATTGTAGATGCAAGTCTAATAATAATGTTTATTTGAAGATGATTCATGGTTCATTAATCATAATTATATTGTATGTGTATGACCTTCAGATCACAGGAATTTCCAAGAAATAAATTTCCTCCTTGAAAGATGCAATGAACCATGCCTTCTCTATGACTAATTTGGGATTGTTAAGCCAATTTTTGGGGCTTGATATTTCACAATAAGATATTGGAATGAAGGTAAATCATTCCAATTATGATTCAAATCTAATAAATAATTTCAAAATTAAGGATTTCAAGCTAAACAATACTCCCTTCCTTTTAGAAGTTAATCTTGAAGAAGCGCAATCATCTCCATTGGAAACCAACACCATGTATAGGAAATTGGTTGGTTGTCTTCTTTATTTGACTCATAATCAACCTGATATATCTTATCAAGTGAGTCTATCTTCCACATACATGGATACACCTCATGAAATTCATTGGAGGGAATAAAAAAAAAATTCTAAATTTGTACATGGGACAAAAACTCACAGGATTCACTATGTTGCACAATCTAGCCTAGAGTTAGTTGGTTTTATTGACTCTAATTGGGAAGGTGATAAAAATCATAGAAATTCAAATTATGGATATGTTTTTATGATTTTCGATAGACCAATCAAGTGTTCAAGTAAGAAATGAAGTGCAATTTCACTTTTATCTACAAAGGAAGAGTACAAAGGATTTGTGAATGCAACTGCTCAATGTTTGTGGTTATAAGGAATACTTGGAGAATTTGGGATGGAGTGAGAGACTTATATAGTGATATATTGTGAGAAATAGAGTACCATTTGAATCTCAACTGATCAAGTACTAAGGCATCAAACCAAACCCATCCATATCCATATGCACTACATCAAAGGACTTGTGCATGATGGGGTCATTAATCTGCAATATTGCGCATCATCTGAGAGAGTCACAGGCATCTTCATCAAGATTTTTTATGAGACAACCTTCAACATTATCAAGTCATTGATTGGGATATATGATCATGTGGTAAAGACAGATTAAAGACAATATTTCATATAGTTTTGTTCATGTCCATGTTTAAGGGAGGTTTTTCCACATATGGTTTTGGATGTTTCCTTGTTTTATATGGACAAGTAGTATGTAAAGGGTGACTAAGCCTTGTTTATAGGACCTATATATCTGATATTTTTTTATATTGTACATAAATTCATCCTTAATAGGGGGTGTTTGAATAATAAAAAACAATCCCAAGACTTGTGATAAAATAATTAATCTTTTTTATTAATTTCCTAGGTCCTACACTAGCTAGTTTGCACCCAAACCCAATTTTGAGGTCAAAATTGCCCAAAATTCCACCTAGAACGAGTTAGAAATATACTAGATAAGATTTTGACAACTCTGCAGTCTTCCCATATTAGTAAATGAGTGGTTCTTCTTTTTTAGGAGTTTCCATATTTTATGCAAAAGTTAGTTTTAAGGTAGATTGCCTTATTTTTTGCACCAAATCACCTACCTTATTTTCCTCATATAAGTGCATGATAAAGTAATATTTCCATAGCTTATGATCTGTACATACTCATTCAGCAAATTCGTGAACATATTGACTAATTTGGAAAGTGCTTTATGGACTTATGGGGGATTTTTTACTAGTTTAGTAAGCTTACTTTTGTACTGATTCCAATAGAAAACTAGTGATTTTCAATCCTTGGAGTATATAATTTATGAGAATCCTACATATCTATAATCATGGCTAGTTTAAATCAATATCATCAATAGTTTTTGGATTATCACATATCCAGTCTCCTTCTATATTCTTTCTTGCATATTTTCAAGCAATTTTGTGAGTTCAATTGTTTTAAGGTTGGCTAAATTTCCATGAGGTGAATGGTTTAATGTGGTTTTAATGACGTGTTTAAAATCCTTATCATAAACGCTAGATGTGATTTGATAGAACAACCACAAGTATTAAATGACAAGGATGCCTCACGTGCTTTTTGTGGAGAGGAATGATCTTGTTCCTCCATCTGTCCTTGATTTGATTCTTTCTGTTGGAGAGATATGTACGGTTTTTATGATCTCACTCATTTTTTTTATCAAATTCATGTTAATGGTTGTTGGAGTCTTTTCTTTGAGATTCCATGGTGTTGAGTTGCAACCATGCTTTGCCTTTGCCGGTCTACAATGGTTTTCCAGGTTTATACACTGTGATTTTTGAGTTATTTAAAGGTTTTCTATTGGTGTTTAAAGTCCGCTTGGATTCCATTTCTTTTGTGAACAGTATCAACCATTATTTTCTCTGTGTGTAGTAGCTTTGATACTTTCCTTTGATTTCTGGGAGAGGTATTTCCAAACCTGCAAGGGTTTTAACAAGTATAAAGCTACTAAGGTTCACTTTTTACTTGTAATTCGATAATGATATTTCACGTATGTTAACCAAGCTAAATCAGGTTAGTCTTTCTTGTGTAGGGAGGATGAAGGAGAGGGAACCTATGAAGATCCAACCCTTTCCCTCTACAGTTTAGCAAAGGTAATATTCTCTTCATGTACATTGTTTAAACGAAAAATTGATTTCATACTTAAATGAAATTGTAATAAATTCACATTTTTGTTTTGGCAGGTGAAGTTAGGGTGCCATCAAAAGGGTACCTAAGGCTTGGAATAGGCCTCGCATCACCTTTATGAACCAATATGGCATTCAAGGTAACTTCGCACAGGGTGAGGTTTACAATACATGTTATAGTTTTATAAAAGAATTATTATGTAGCTTATAACCCTTAAATGTATGGAGATAAAGGGGATCAAAGCACGAGCCAGGAAAGAGAGGCAACAAAGTTACCTCCTCTCAAGTTTCGTTTTTCACTTCCTTGAGGTGAGGAACCCTATCATTAAACTCTGATTGTTAGAAAATTCTTGTAAATTAAATGATTGCATTTTATACTAATGCTAGCAATGTTTATATGACTGAATGCACTGGTATGGCTCCTTCATTGTACACTTGGATCAATGCCTTAGCCTCAAGGTATTCCTCCATTTGATTGTTGCAGTTCAGAAGAGTTCCAAGGTACTCTGCTTTCGAGGTTTTGGGGAAAGAAGGGACTTTACAGCCTCTATTAAATTCTAATATAAGTTTGTTTTAACAACCCATGTTGGGTCTATAATTCGATGTGAAAAAAATTTGTGATTTGGTAAATTAGATTGTAGGTTAGTTTCAAAGATTGGCTCACAGCCATCGTGGATTTTAGATTTATTATGAATTCAGATATGAGTATGAATTGGAGATGATATCAATTCCTAGATCTAATTCATTGGGGCTTACTACAATTATATTTGTTGGATATTTTAATGGATGTTTGTTTCACCTAGTTTGTTATCATGGTTCATTTTTAAGGATTATTTAATTTAGATATATTAATTTCTTGATAAACTTGGAAGTCAAACAAAAACTTGTAATTTATATGTAATTTTTCTTTTATTTAACACAGAGATTATGTCTGTGTAGGAATCCTTAAGACTATGATTATTTTACCTACATATAATTCGATATTTGCCTTTGTGTCTGTTGTTATCTTGATATATGAATGCTGAAATAGAGTTTTGTATTTGTTTAAAAAAAGAGCAAAGATATGTGGGTAGCCTCTCGTCTGTAAGATGTTCTGATTATGCTGATATTAGTTTATTGAATTATCATTTATCATATATGAATCAGAGCCTCTCAACTCTCCCTATTAAGTCTGACATTTCATTAAACAATGTAGAGTTTGCTTAATAGTTAATTAGCTTAACATAGGGAAAATCTAGATAAGATTGGTTTACATTTAAATTTCTTGTATTATATATAGGAAAGAGATCTGTGAATTCTGCATTTTTGTACACAGGTAAATAACTACTAACAACATATAAAGTAATAATTATTAATAAACAAGTTAAAATGATTACTAGTTTATTGATTGTGTAATCTGAGTTGATAATATGTAATCAGAATTATAATGTACTTTCACACTGTAATTATCAAGACAAAAGAAGTAGATAAATTTAGTAAGGAACCTGTCACACTGTCAGGAAAATAGAACTGAAGCTGTCGTTTCTCCCAACCAACTCCTAGAGCAGCCAAAACTTGCTTGCTCCAGAACCCCCGAGCTTATTTCTTGAACCACAAGCGAAAATTTCGATCAATGTGCTATCCCTTTGCATCAATATATCATTTCCCCATCCATCTCAAACCTCCTTCTTATTCTATGGACACACTATTTATAGGTTTTTTCCTAGGACTTTGTCATTTTTGAGCCTCCTACTCTTTATTGCTCCACAAGGAATCTTGACCTAATTTTGGGGAAGATGCCTCACACATGACTTGAGTTATCACTCAACCATATCTTCCATTTGTCAATTCCCCTTGTGATTCATCAAGCACTCTTTTAACAACTACTTCAGTTCTTATTCCTCTCAGTTATTTAATTATTCAATAATAATAATCCATTACATTCATTTTGAATTTATTGTCAAAAGACTAAAAAAATATAAATGTTCAAAATAATCAACAACTTAACAATTGTTTGTGGTATTAAAGATTTCGAGATGAGCTGTGTTACGCCATCACCAGAAAGTACGGTAGTAGGGGCTTCACTACCCCAGCAGTCATAGCAGCACTAAAAATGGGATTCAAAGAGTTATGGGACCGAAGCGGATTGCAAACCTCTTGCTACCCAAGAAAGACGCATCTGCAAGAGTTCTAGAGAAGGTGAGCTTTGTGAAGGAAGGGTTCCTTGGTAAATACATCCATGTGAAGGGAAATGCTAGAAATTGTATGGTCTTTAGCTATATTGTTTTAACGTCCTTAGCAATCTCAATGTGCCAGTCCGTCCCCATTGCATCTTTGATAAGATATAAAATTAATATTTACATTAATATCAGTTTATATTTTAGAATTTGGAGTGGATGAGTATCTATACTTTTCTTAAATGGTAGGAGGATGAGAAAAATGTATTGCGAACTTTGATTTTATGGCACTATACCGAATTAGAGATAAACAATTATATAAGAAAACAATATTAAAAGTAGCTACCATCAAAGTAAGTTGTTGCTAGTGCATAGATAAGTAGTAGTTGATGCATGGATAGTAACCATTGAGAAAAGTAATGGCCTAAACATATTTACCACCCACAAATTATGTGATTGTACTAATTCAACAATTTAAAATGCCTTTAATAAACTCAAGTGGGTTGAACTAACTGCAAATATTTAAATCAATATTCCTCAATTCACACATCATTATAAAATAATGTCCAAGAATTAATAATGTTAGAAAATTACTAGTTCTTACCCATACGCTTCATTATCCCATTCATGATTAAGGGTCATAATTAGCATATTTCACATAGTTTAGTACTTTTTAACATATATTTGTTATGCTTATAATTTCTAAGTCATTTTGAGCTTAAACATCTCCAATCTAATTCCTAAATACAAGTTAAGAATTGATCAATTTTTTGTAGAATTCACTTTTCAAAAAATTGACAAAAAAATACATCTTACACTTATTATAGTGATAGAAGATATACACAACAATAGAAACACCACTTATTTGTTTTAAATTTTTAGCAATTGCTTTTTACTTTATATTTGAAAAAATTCTAATTAAAATTTCTTTATATTTACATTTTAAAAGGTGATTATCATTTGTTTAAGCATTACTTCTTTTTAATAATAATAATTCATTAATGGTTAGTTTTAATCATATCACCTTAGAAGACAAGTCTTTATAGATTGTCTTTAGTTGCAATCAAAAGGCAATAAAGGGACACATGTGAAACAAGAGATTAAGGTTTTGGTGTGAAAAAGGAGGTCGTGTTCTTGAGAAGGCTTGAGAACTCTTTATTTGTAGAAAGCCCGCATCAAGGTTGCAGAGAAGAGACCCACAAGTGGACTGATCCGTGTGAGCTTGAAGAAGGTGGAGGTGAAATTATAAATTTATGGCCTATATTTATTAAAAAAATCAACGGTTGATGTTCATAACTCCTGCTGCCTTTGGTGACATCAACAAGTAAACTTTTTGTGACCCTAAATATTTATAAACTGAGATCCCAATGGATCCAAATCCATTCTGTGTGTGTCATAATCTGTACAAACAAAGAAACTAGAGAGGAGGAAAAATTAATCTAGGCCCTCCATTGTTCATCCTTCGATTGGAAGACTCGTGCAAATGCGGAAACTGAAAAAAGCTAAGAAAACATAAGTTACGTACACCCTAAACACAATACAAGTTTTGTTTAAGTTCTGAAAGGAAGAGCGCATGATTTTGTTTAACGAGGGTGGGGGAGGGTTAAGGACGATTTTGTTTAAAGGAAAAAGAGGAGACTATCGAACACACTTGAAAGCAAAGAAAAGAGGGTTGTAGTTTCTATTGCCATGGAATCGCTTGGTTCTTTTTTTTTCTATATTCTTGTATGTCTTGCTCCCTCTATTAAAGGTCAAGCTCATTTCAGTGTTAGTGCTCCCTCATATTAAGGATGAAGCAACAAAAGTAAGACCTTTCTTCCTTGTTTCCTTGGTAAATCTCATTGTTGATTCTATGCTACAACACCCCTCTCATCACTAGGTACTTAGTGGATGGTGTATGAGAAAACCCTTCAGTTGGATTTGAGCATCTTGTAAATTTCTAGAGAAAATTTAGTAAGCTAGATGTGAACATTTTAGTGGAGAGAAAGATGAGAGAAATAAGAATTTAAGTAGCTTTTAAATAGTGTTTGCTGACCCATAAGGAGGAATGATAAATGGAAAAACTAACGAGTGAAAGATCAAGTGATGCAGAAGGCATATTCTCTAAAATTAGGTCGAGACTCATTGTGGAGCAATAATGAGCAGATGGCTCATAAATGACCAAAATACTAGAAAAAATATTAAAAGTATTGATCCCATCAAATAAGCAAGAGGCTTATGCTGTAAGGGAAATGATCTGGCTTATGCAGAGAGAGAGAGAGAGTGAAAATTGATTAGTCTTTCATCCTTGTGGTTTGGAAAACATGCTCAATGGTTCTTGATCGAGTAATTTGGCTACTCTGGAATTTTGGTTGGGAGGAACCACAACCTCAGTTTTGTTTTTGCATTGGTGGTGAAAGGCTTTATCTTATTAATCATGTATTATTAGATTTCTAATTACATTTCTGAAAAATGATTACATTTCTGAAAAATGATTACATTTCTGAAAAATGATTTTTATCATGCTAGTTTTTCTTAATATGGTTTATATGTAGGAATTATAGATCAACTACATTATAAATCCTTATTCCTATTTTTCTATTTATTTATGGACGGAAATAATAGAAATAAAAAATATATTTTAATACAAATTTCAATGCCATTCTAGGAAACCATAGGCAATTTGTTATAACTCGAATATGATAAGTAATTGTTCACGTATTATACATCTTTTTTTTAACAATTAACATAGATAGAAAAGAGAGGTGATAGGCTTTGCAAGTGTAACTATGAACCATGATCTTGGAATTAGGGAAAATTTCATAAAATCTGGTTTTATTAATAAAATAAAAGACCATAAATCCATTAAAGATAAATTAATCGAGAGTTTAAATAACCTTCATTTACACTTTTAAATTCCATAAAAAATCCAATTAATTGGATTAAAAAGTCATACAAATATATAAAAACACGATTTATATCAAGTCCCAAACCGAAAACTAGATATAACTCTTCAAAAAGCATGTCAACGTAACTTAAGGAAACAAAGGTCAAGAAGCTCTCTTATTCCAAAAAACCCAAATCTTCGCAAACTAGAATGCCTCTATCAACCGACAGTTAAACGTTGGTTACACATAGTTTTTATGCAACAAATTTCTCACCACTGTAGACAATCCCATGACAACGTGTATCCATGTACGCAAAGGTTTTAGAGTCAGGATTGGATCTTGGAATAGAGTAAAAAGATTGATTGAAAATGAAATTCTAGGTTAATAAACTACCTTGAAACAAAGTAGATAGATGCGCACGAGGAAGCATAACCCCTTTACTCTTCCATGCCACAATAGCCATGACCAAGACTGTATAACTGTTTTCCAAAGATAAACCCCAACTTAATTCATTAAGGACTGTTAATTATGCAGCCACCAGGAAAAACACTGGTAAGACATCCACGCCATAACCCACAAGCAAAGCAACCCATGTTATTATCGTTAATAAATTTGGTGAACACTAAATTAAAAAAACCTAGGAATAAATTTAAACTCGTACATATTTACATCATATTCCTGAAGAAAGGACACAACTTTGAAGCTAAGTCGAAGGTCTCGAGCTGTAATGAAAGTTGATCTTATCCTCTAGAAATGCTTTGTAAAAATAGATCGTTGTATTTAAAAATGAATGGCATTACCTGGCCCTTACCTCCTCTTCACCTAGAACATACAAGGCATAGTTAGCAATCTTTAACCTTGGAATAAGTTAGTGTAAGAACTAATGAACTTGAAATATTTACCATTAAATGTTCAAGAATAATGGGGGGTTCCTCCTCCTTAACATTTCACCATTAAATTACCCTGTGTAAAACATTATCATTAGTTTCCATTTACATAAACCTTATTTCAAAGATAAGGAAGAAAACTGCAGAGAGTAATGTGAATTACCTTAAGAAAAATTGTGGGTTCCTCTTAGTTGTAGAAATCCCCTTCACGAACATCCAATTGTAGGAACAAACTATTAACCTTTCCAAACAAATAAACAAATATAGATTTAAGAATATGCAGCTGTAAAGTTACAAAGCCCAACTCAAGTTCAATCCTCACTGATACACTTTAAAACAAAACCACAAATTCTACATCATATAGATCAAATGAGCAACGTATGCTTACCCAAAAATTGCAAATTGTAGAGCTCAAAGGAGAAACACATGCTACATATCGAGAGAAGTAAAATGGTATCTACAATAGGAAGAAATCTTAAACCTCAACAGAGAATAAGCCTCAATGAGGAGGTATGAAAAACACTAACTAGAAAATAACCAACACAATGATTAAATAACAGATTTCATGACAACATAATGAGATGAACTTTCCAAACTTATACAAACCCCATAAATCACATGCAACGCTGTGTAGCCATAGTAGGGTACAAATAGAGGGTTGGATGAAGTTTTCATTTATGAATCCTCAGAGAGTGATGCAAGATCATTAAGGCAATTTCCTCTATTTGTTGAATAAGAATTCAATGTTATTCTTGTGTTTCCATGTAATCAATTCTAGAAGGATAGGGTTAGTTGTTGGGATTTAGTTTGATCGTAATAACTCGCAATTTGACACTATTGTCCCCGAATCTTGCAATATATTGCTTCAGGATAAGTTAGTTGTATATTTCTTTTCTTAAGGGTTAAGATATTGCTATTTTGATCTGACCGGTTGATGAAGCTCTATTTATGTGTAATTGATATAGTGTATAATTATGCATAGGGGAATGATAATAGTATGAGCGTAAGTTTGTTGGTTAATTAAATGAAGAAAATAGTTTTAAATATTTGCATGTGTGTTCATATCTTTGATGTCTTCTTTCAATAACCAGAAACATGATTTTAAGTTCGTTGTGTGTGTAATTCGATGGTCTAGTAAGAAGTTGAAGAATTACCAAAAGTGTAGATATGTTTTTGCATAACGAAATGATCATTCCATGGATTAACTCGACTATTATAGTCTCAATCAGGAATCTATGAAATTCTACAGATCAACGGTTGTGGTTAATTTCTAAAAGAAAAAAAGTGAAGATCCGCTAAGTTAAGGTGAGATCCGCACATGATCCGAGATTGACGATTGATCAGTAAGGAGCCAGTAATAAATCGACGACTCAGAAGAATTGCAGAAAGGAGCTTGCGGAAAGGGTCTTGAAAAAATACGGTTGCGAATGACGCAAATGCGTAAATTGAGTTGTGGAGGAATCAATTGCAGAAATTGAGTTGCAGAGAACTCAATTGCGGAAATTGAGTTGAAAAAACTCAAGATTGCAGAAAGTTGATTGCAAGAGAAAAATTGCAGAATCCTGCTTGCAGAAGGAGATTTTGATGAGTGTGTCATCCCGAGGAAGAATAATTTAGGTCTACAAGCTTTCACCTACCATTAGTTTTGGTATCAGAGCTTATCAAAGCCTGTAGAAAGATGAAGCATAGGCAAGGATGAGTACATGTAGTCCCTACAGGATGTGGTCCAGGTAGAAAAGCTACAGAGACACGAACACAAATGGAATTAAGAGAACTCTAAGCTAGGATGGAATCTATGGAGCAAACTAATTCACAAAATACAAAAACCAGTGATGAAGAAGAATCCTCTAAAGAAGAGCGAGAGGAGGTTGCTCAAGAAGTATAATTATTGAACATGCTTATGAAGTCCAGTAACATATCCAAAGTTGAAGTCCCTATATATGAAGGTAATCTTAATGTTGAAGAAGTCATGGACTAGATCAATGCTTTAAACAAGTATTTTTATATTGAATAAATTAAAGATAAAAAGAAGTTAAGATATGCAACGAATAGACTGAAAGGGCATTGAACTATCTAGTGGGATGAACTTCAGATCCACAAAGAAAGAAGAGGTACACCTAAAATCAAATCTTGGGATAAAATGTTATATAAATTTAAATTTCAACTTATGCCTAAGGATTACCAGTTGACTCTCATTAGACGATTACATAATCTTAGACAAAAAGGTATGATTGTTAAAGAACATATAGAAGAGCTCTTTAAGCTGAGTATTAGAGATAGACAAACACAACGGGACATAGAAATAGTGTCCAGATATATAAATGGACTGAGATTTGAGATAAAAGATGAGATTAGCTTATTGAGTTTCAAAACTGTTGAAGATTCTTATTTGGAATCCTTAAGGGTAGAAGAAAATATACAAAGGAAACAAAACGAGAAGAATCAAGGGAGAGGTTCAGCCATAGGATGTCCAAATAGAGGAGGTATGTTTCAGATGTCTAAGGATGAGATAGAAGGATCTAGTAGCTGCACAACCCAAAGAGGAGGATTCATAGGAGCCAGAGGAAGAGCAATAAATAGAGAAGTGAAAGGCTATACATGTGGATAAATTAGACAGATCTCATGGGAATGCTATAGAAATAAACCTGTAGCTCAAATAAATGAAAACATTGGTGAGGCTTGCGAGGAGTCCAACTAGGAAGCAGAAGAGATGAATAATCCTCATGAGGAAGTAGATTCTCTTATGTTGAAGATAGTTTTAGTAAAGACAGAGAAGAAATTGCATGAACCAGCCTAGAGAAAGATTCTATTCATAACCAAATGTAAGTCACATGGTATGTGTTGTAAGATGGTCATTGAGAGCGGTAGGTAGAGAGGTTGGGATTAAAGAGGATGAAACATCCAACTCCTTATAAAGTGTCTTGGTTGCAGAAAGAACATCAACTCTTGGTGAATGAGAAATGCAACATGGAGTTCCAAATTGGTACTTTTAAATATGTGGTATTATGTGATATAATTCCTATGGATGTATGCCATATACTCTTAATGAGGCCATGCAATATGACAGAAAAGATGTTCATGATGGGAGAAAAAACACTTATTCTCTAAAAAAAGATGGAAAGAGACATGCATTTTATCCATTAGAGGATGAAGCAGTTCAATAAGGTTCAGGGTTGAGTATTTAGCCAATATATGGAAATTATGTGTTACAAGAAATTAAGAAAGAAGAATAATTTCATTTTCTGTAGTTGGTAAACCAAAGGTAATTTAAAATTCTACAAATTTAGATGACTTTCCTACTAAAGATAGAATTTTGATAGATGAATATGATGATATTATTTTGGATGAGTTACCAAATGATTGACCTCCTATGAGAAGTATTAGTCATCATATTGAGTTAATACCTGGTGCAAGTTTACCTAATAAGGTTGCCTACACGAAAGTTCCTTAAGAGAATGAATAGATCAAACAATAGGTACATGAGCTGATAGATAAAGGTTTAGTGAAAGAAATTTTGAGTCCTTATGCAGTACCCACTATGCTTAGCCCAAATAAGGATGGTTGATGGAAAATCTACATTGACTCTAGAGAAATTAATAAGCTCACTATCATATAAAAATTTCCTTTAGCCCGCATTGATGATTTGATGGATTGTTTGAGTGGTTAAAAATATTTCTCAAATATATATTTGAAAAGTGGTTATCATCAAATAAGGATAAGAGAAAAGGATCAATGGAATACTTCATTCAAGAGTAACAATGGACTGTATAAGTGGTTAGCAATGTCATTTTGGCATACTAATGCACCTAGTGCTTTTGTAAGACTGATGAATGAGGTATTGAAAGAATAAATTGGAAAATTTGTGATTGTGTATCTAGATGATATTCTAATTTTCAGTCTAAATAAATAAGAACTATAAAAAATCAACAGAGAATAAGCCTTGATGGGGAAGTATGAAAAACACTAACCAACAAATAAACAAGACAATGATTAAAGAACCGATTTCATGACAACATAATGAGATGGACTTTCCAAACTTGTACAAACCCCAAGAATCACATTGAATGTCATGTAGCCATAGTAGGGTACAAATAGAGGGTTGGGATGAAGTTTTCATTTATGAATCGTGAGAGAGTGATACAGGAGCATCGAGGCAATGTCATCGCTTTGCTGAATAAAAAGTCAATGCTATTCTTGTGTTTCCATGCAATCAAGAAGGTGAGATATGCAACGACCATACTGAAAGGGCATGCAACTATCTGGTGGGATGAACTTCAGATCCATAGAGAAAGAAGAGGTACACCTACAATCAAATATTGGGATAAAATGTAACGTAAACTTAAAAGTAAATCTACGCCTAAGGATTATTAGTTGACTCTCATTAGACAATTACATAATCTTAAACAAAAAGGTATGATTGTTAAATAACATAGAAGATTTATTTAAGCTGAGTATTAGAGCTAGACAGACACAAGGGGACATAGAAATAGTGGTCAGATATATAAATGGAATGAGATTTGAGATACAAGAATAGATTAGCTTATTGAATTTCAAAACAGTTGAATATGCTTACCAGGAAACCTTAAGGGGATAAGAAAATATACTAAGAAAACAAAACTAGAAGAATCAAGGGAGAGGTTAAGCCATATGATCTCCAAATAGAGGAGGTAAGTTTCAGATGTCTAAGGATGAGATCGAAGGATCTAGTAGCTACGCACCCCAAAGAGGAGGATTGATAGGATGTAGAGGAAGAGAAATAAATAGAGAAGTGAAAGGATATACATGTGGAGAATTTAGACACATGTCATGGGAGTTTCGAAGAAATAAATCTGTAGCTCAGAAAATGAAAACATTGGTGAGGACCATGAGCATTCCAATGAGGAAGAAGAAGAGATGAATAATCCTCCTAAGGAAGTAGAGTCTCTTATGTTGAATAGAGTTTTAGTAAATATAGAGAATAAAGTGCACAAACCAACCCAAAGAAAGAGTCTATTTAGAACCTAATGTAAGTCACAAGGTAAGTGTTGTAAGATGGTCACTAACAATGGTAGTACAGATAATCTAGTCTCCATTGAGATGATATAGAATTTGGGATTAAAGAGAATGAAACATCCAACTCCTTATAAAGTGTCCTAGTTGCAGAAAGACATCATCTCTTAGTGAATGAGCAATGAAATGTGGAGTTCCAAATTGGTACTTATAAATATGTGGTATTATGTGATATAATTCCTATGGATGTATGCCATATACTCTTCGGGAGGCCATGGAAATATGACAGAAAATATGTTCATGATGGAAGAAAAAGTACTTATTCTCTAGAAAAAGATGGAACGAGACATACATTGTCTCCAGTAGAGGATGAAGCAGTCCAAGAAGGTTCAAGTTTGAATATTTTGCTGACGTATGGAATAGAACTGTTGCAAGAATTCAAGAAAGAGGAAGAATTGGATTTTTCTCTTGTTGGTAAACCAAAGCGAATTTTAAATTCTACAAATTTAGATGATTTTCCTACTAAAGATGGAATTTTTCTAGATCAATATGCTTATATTATTAGGGATGAGTTATCGAATGCTTTACCTCCTGTGAGAAATATTAGTCATCATATTGACTTAATACCTGGTGCAAGTTTACCTAATAAGGTAGCCTATAGAAAAATCCATTAAGAAAATGAAGAGATCATATAGCACGTACAGGAGCTATTAGATAAAGGTTTAGTGAAATAAATTGTGCATCCTTATGCAACAACCACTGTGCTTAGCCCAAATAAGGATGGTGGATGGTGAATGTTCACTGAATATAGAGAAATTAATAAGATCACTATCAAATACAGATTTCCTTTATCCCATATTGATGATTTGATGTACAGTTTGAGTGGTTCAAAATAATTTTCAACGATATATTTGAAAAGTGGTTATTATCAAAGAAGGATAAGAGAAGGGGATTAATGGAAGACTTCATTCAATACTAACAATGGAATGTATAAGTGGTTAGTATTGCCATTTTGGATTACTAATGCACCTAGTGATTTTCAAAGATTGATGAATGATGTGTTGAAAGAATACATTGGAAAATTTGTGATAGTGTATCTCTATGATATTATCTTTTTCAGTCAAAATAAAGAAGAACAATTGAGACATCTTAAATTGGTGTTGGAATTATTTCAAAAGGAGAAGCTACTGATAAATATGAAAAAAAGTGTAGGTTTTTGAAGAAAGACTTGATTTATTTGGGATTCGTGGTTTCATAAGAATGGTTGAAGATGGATCTAGATAAGGTGCAAGAAATTTTAAGTTGGTAACTCCAATGAATGCGTATGACGTAAGAATTTTTCATGGTCTTGCAAGTTTTTATAGAAAATTCATGAGGAATTTTAGCCAAATTTGTGGACCTATAATAGACACCTTCGGGGGATGTAGACAACCTTTCAAGTGGATAGAAGCAGGTGACAAAAATTTCAAAATGTTGAAAAAGAAGATCACTGACAAGCCTATCCTAGCTTTGCCAAGTTGTGATCAGGTTTTTCAGTTAGAGACATATTCTAGTGGAACAACAATAGGGGTTTTTCCAAGTCAGGAACAAAGACCAATAGGATATTTCAACGAGAAGTGGAGTGGGGAAAAACAAAATTTTCCTCATATTCCAAGGAGTTATATGTTCTGGTACAAGATCTCAAGAAATGGGGACATTACTTGATTCCTAAAGAGTTTGTGTTATATTATTATAATCATGCTTTATAGTCAACCTAAATTGAATCAGAAACATGCTAAGTGGGTGGAATTTTTGCAAAACTTTACCGTTGTGATCAATCATACAAGTGGAAAATCTAATAAAGTTGTTAATGATTTAAGTAGAGTAAGTTTGATCTTTCAGGAATTTAATGTTAGTACTTTGGGATTTGAAAATTTGGTAAATATGTACAAAAGAGGATGAAGATTTCAAAGATGTATATGCATCATGTGAGAATCCAGTTTCCCATAATAGGAGCCAATGGTTTGGATATATGTTACAAGAAGGATTGTTGTTCAAAAATAGTAAGTTATGTATTCCAAAAATCTTGTAAGAGAGAGAATTTGATACAAGAGAAACACAATGGAGGTTTTTCAAGACATTTTAGATAGGATAAAACATTTGTTCAAGTGGGTACTTTTTATTTTTGGTGAGGAATGCAACATGATGTAAATACTTTTGTTGAGAAATGTAGGATATGTGAAAAAAGGGAGAAGAAAAAATACTAGACTATATGAATCCCTACCTATTCCAACTAGGGATTTGGACTCCATTAGTATGGATTTTGTTCTAGGATTTCCTATAACTGAGAGGGGAAATGATTCTATTTATGTTGTAGTGGATAGGTTTTCAAAACTAGCTCATTTTATTGCTTATAAGAAGACCAATGATGCAACAAACATTTCTAAATTGTTGTTTTCATAAATTGTAAAGTTGTATGGTTTTCCTTTAAGCATTGTCTTATAGGGATACTAAATTTGTTGGTCATTTTTGGAGAACTCTATGGAAAAAATCGGGTCCCAATCTAATTTTTAGTTCTACCTATCATCCTTAGACTGATAGTCAGACTGAAGTGGTGGATATAATTTTTGGAAATATACTGAGAAGTCTTGTTTATGAAATTACAAAGAAATGGGATTTATCTCTTGCTCAAGCTGATTTTTCTTACAATGATTCACCTAACAAACTGTACAAGTATGATTCCATTTCATATTTTGTATGTTTTGCACCCAAGAGTAGTATATGAACTTAGAAATTTGGGAGGATAAGAAAGAAAAAGTTCATATGGTGAATATTTTGCATCCAGTATGCATGAGCTACAAGAAAATGTTAAGAATAAATTACAGGAAATTGCAGGAAAATACAAACAAAGTGCAGATATGAAAGGAAAGGAAGTTTATTTTCAAGTTGGAGATTTAGTAATGGAATATATTAGGAAAGAGAGGTTTTCTAAGGGAACCTACAATAAACTAAAGCTCAAGAATATTGGACCATGTAAAATTTTGAGGATGTTTTATAGAAATGCATATGAAATGGAACTTCCATATGATATTCAATTTTCTCCAATTTTTAATGTTTCAGATATATCCTTTTAAAGGTTCAGGTGTTTAGGAAGAGGAAAGAAATTCAGGTGAAGATGGTTCATTTATAGATTGGCAAAGACAACTACCACAGAAAGAAAAGCCACAAATTGAATCTATTCTCGAGAAATGGGTTTCAAAGAAGACCAAAGAAAAATAATATTTCCAATATTTGGTCAAATGGAAGGATCAACCATCTGAAGATGCCATGTGGATATGTCCAAGTATAATGTACACCCTAAAGACTTATTGAAGAATTATTTTCTTCTGCCAAAGTATGGTGCAGGAGCATCAAGACAAAGTCTTTTGTTTTTCTAATAAGCAGTCAATGCTATTCTTCTGTTTCCATGTAATCAATTCTAGAAGGATAGGGTTAGTTATTAGGATTTATTTTGATTTTAATAACTTGGAAATTGCCACTGTTGTCCTAAATCTTGGAACAAATTCATCGACGATAGGTTAGTTGTAGATTTATTTTCTTAGGGGTTTAGATCTTGTTATTCATATCTCACAGGTTGACAAAGCTCTATTTAAGTGTAGTTGATCTAGTGTATGAGTATGCATACAGTAGGAGTGTAGGTGTGTTGGTTAATTGAATGAAGAACAAAGTTTAAAATCACTGCATATGTGTTTGTATATTTGATGTCTTCTTTCAATAACCAGAAACATGATTTTAAGTTCTTTGTATGTGCAATTTGATGGTCTTGTAAGACATTGAATAATTCCCAAAAGCATAGATACATTTATTCATAATGAACTGATCACTCCATGGATTAATTCGACTGTTAGAATCTGAGTCAAAAATATGTGAAATTCTGCAAATCAACGGTTGTGGTTAACTTCTACAAGAAAAAAAGTGAAGATTCACAAAGTTAAGCTGAGATCTACATAGGATTCAAGATCAACGGCCAGGAAGGATCCTGCAAGAATTCTACAGCTTAGAATAATTGCATAAAAAGAAGTTGCAGGAAGAAAGTTGCATAATCCATATTTGAAAAGTGGGAATGTGTATATGCAATCCGCAATTCGAGTGCAAAAAGGACCGTTGTAGGCACATAATTGCGGATGTTCATTTTTGAATTTGAGAATTGCATACCCAAATTTCGTAATACAAAATTATGGAAAGGATATTGCGGAAAGACTATTCCAAAAGACTCAATTGTGGAAATTGTGTTGTAGAACCAATCTTGCAAAGAAATCAATTACAAAAACTGAGTTGCAAAAAATCAAGCTTACGAAAATTTGATTGCGCAAGAAGAATTGTGGAGTCCAGCTCGAATAAGGAGATTTTGATCAACATGTCATCCTGAAGAAGTATAATTTAGGTCTGCTAGCTTTCACTTGCCATAAGAGAGCAGTTAATACATTATCATGACTATAAAAGTTACACTGGTTTCAGTGTAACTTGCAAGCCATAGGT
Organism: Pseudotsuga menziesii; assembly: GCA_001517045.1. Lineage (NCBI taxonomy): Eukaryota > Viridiplantae > Streptophyta > Pinopsida > Pinales > Pinaceae > Pseudotsuga > Pseudotsuga menziesii. The sequence continues at coordinate 545,844 of LPNX010599715.1, read as the reverse complement.
TTGCACAAATAATGTTGCATTTAAAACTTCTGTTAAACCTTGCAAGTTTTCAAGATTAAATACTTGCATTATAAATTTTAAAAACCTTGTAATACTCTTTCCAAGTTACCACCATCACCGATGTTTCTCAACAGAGGTCAAACCTTGGTTTTTTCATCGCATGGATGGTGTATATTTGAAAACAATATACATTATTGATTCAAAATTTACTTAGACCTTGTTTCAAAGGTGGTTAAAAGATTTAAATATTAAACTCTAGTTTAATCCCTTTACTTTTAAACTAAAAACATAACACATAATTCACAATTGATCCAAAGCTTGCGACTAGGGTCAAAAAATTAGGGTCCTAAGTATAAACTTGTAAAAAGAACTATAAATGTCAACTTTAATCACCTTATTAGGAAACCACATATATAATTAGGATGCTTGATCACAAACAATCATTTATCTTATGTTTGGCTACAAGTTTTTCCAACAAGCAGTAAGGAGGTTTAGAATTCTAAACTTAATAAAGTGAGTAAGTTTTTAAAAATAATTATGATTAAGAGTAATATAGACACATCTAGATAATACATTATTATTATTATTATTATTATTATTATTGTGTGTATTTTTGGGGTTGTGACATAATGGTATCAGAGAACAGTTACAACACTCCGCCTGAAAAGTCCTAACGCTTAAACATATATAAACCAAAAACTTATTGATGTTACAGTTTGATTCTCTTTGCAAATAGGAAGATAAAGATAACCTTGATTTTTCAGGAAAAATGATAAAAGTGGAAATGTATACTGAAGGAGAATCCCATCCTATAGAACTAGAAAACATAGAATAAGGGGACATTGGAGATAGTGATATTTGGCTAAATATAAATGGAAGTATGAATGATAACCAATATAAACTCCTATAAAGAGTAAAGGTTCTAAAAGCATAATTGAAAATTGTTGAAGAAGATAATGAACACATCTTAAAAACACAAGAACTAAATAATTTTTTATTAACTAAAATACATCCTAGTGATGAAGAAAAAAGTAAATAACCTGAGTTAGAAATGGCAAGGATTGCACCTTATAAACATAAGGTAAGGAAATTAAAATTTTCTAATAATGAGATAGAGTCCTCAAGTGAAGAATTAGCTGAACAAAGTAAGGGAAAATATAAAGATTCTAGAGAATGAAGCGATAGTAACCAACTTAAAAAGAAATATAAGCCATATGAAGATATTACTCATGAATTTAAAAACATTAAACCTCCCATGTTCAATGGATAAATTGAAAAGGGAGAAGAAGCAGAAGCTTGGATTTCTAGAATGAAAAAGTAATTCCAGATCTATAAGTATTTAGATGAGCTAAAGCGAAAAATGGCAATTAATAACTTAACTGGAAAAGTTTATATTTGGTGGAAAAACATCAAAAAAGTAAATATCATTAAAGAATGTTATGTAACATGGAAAACTTTTAAGAAATATTTTAAAAGAAAACATTTGTCTAAACAATATTATGAGGAAGAAGCTAAAGAATTCTATGAATTGAGATTAGGTACAATGACGATGAAAGAACTATGGAGTAAGTTTCTAATTTTATTATGTTATGTACCATACATTATTGATGAAAAACAAAAAAAATAGCATTTTCTTAGTTGTTTACCTCTTATGTTTAAAGAGATAATTTAATATGATAATCCAAAAACTTTGGAAGAGGCAATGAGAAAAACAAATTTCTGTTATGACCAAAATAAAAACAAACAAGAAAGTATACCTAATTCGAAAATAAAAGAAGTGAAAGTTTTTAACATAAAAAGAAATGTACAAAATTCTATGAAAGTTCTAGAAATAATTATCAAGGATTTCATGGAAATAATTTTAAAAATAATAAATAGCAGAATTGTTCTGCAATAAAAAAAAGAGAGGTACCCACTATTTATAATAAAAATACTGCACAAAGGGAACCATTAAAATGTTCGGAATGTGGAGAACCACATTATTTTAAATATTTTCCTGTAAGAAGGAAGAATATTAATAATGTGCATACAATTCAGAAGATTCTATTGTAGGATATATAACAAGGAGCGTGCCCAGAACAAGTGAAACATTAAAGAACAAGTAAGCAGATCATCAATCATATATGGTCAAAATCGAAGGTATCATTTACAGGATAAACCAATCTCTATATTGATTGATCGAGGTGCAAGTTTAAGTTATATCTCGCCAATAATTGTACAGTTATGAAAGATACAACAAAGAACATTTGAAAAAAATTGATTAGTTCATCTAACTACAGGAAGGAAGCGAAAAGTAACTAACTTAGTGACAAATTGTGATTTTGATATGAATGGTTTTAAAGCGCAAGATGATTTAAATATTCTACCCTTGGGATCTTATGTTTTTTTATAGGTATGGAATGGTTAGAGAAACATAGATTTATTTTAAACTATTATGATCAAGCATTTTCATGTTTAGATGATGAAAGTAATACTGATGTCATAAAAGGAATTCCTAGGAAATTCACTATAAGATAAATTTATTCTTTACAAATGAAAAGTTATTCATAAACGTTGCAAATTTTTTGCAGTTCGCATAATCGATGATAGAGAGAAAACCAATGAAGTCAAATTAGAAGACATACCAATTCTTGAAGAAATTCATGGATTACCTTTGAAAAGAGATATATATTTTACAATTGATTTGGTACCAGGGGCGGTACCAACATTAAAAGGTCCATATCATATGACCATTTTGGAACTTAATGAGTTAAAATCACAAATACAGAAGTTGATTGATAAAAAGTACATTTGACCAAATGTTTCTGCATGGAGAGCACTAGTACCATCTGTAAATAAAAATGATGGTACTTTACAATTATGTATAGATTATACACAACTAAATAAAATGAAAATCAAAAACATATATACCCTACCTTGTATTCACAGTCTGTGTGATCAATTTTGAGGAGAAACAATATTTTCTAAAGAGACTTGAGAACTTGATATCATCAAGTACGAATTAAAGATGAAGATATCTTTAAAAGAACTTTTATGACCATATATAGTCATTATGAATTTCATGTAATTCCCTTTGTTTGACAAATGGACCATCAACTTTTATGTGTCTAATGAACAACATATTAATTAAATAATTAGATAAATTTGTAGCCATGTTTATCGACGAAATATTAATATATTCTAAGAATAAGTAAGAACATGAAGAACACTTAAAATTTGATTTACAAGTGTTAAGAGAACATCAACTATTTGCGAATTTTAGCAAATGTGACTCTTTCAAAGATAAAATTTAATATCTAGGACATGTGGTGACCAAGGAAGGAATATCAGTAGATCCCTATAAAATTAAAGCTATCATGGAATGGCATGTTCCTAAATACGTAACTAATATAAGATACGTTTTAGGGATTAATCTCTATTATCATAAATTCATTGAAAGATTTTGTAAGATTGCATATACTATACCGTCATTACAAAAGAAAGGTATCAATTTCGATTGGAATGAAAAATATGAAGAAAGTTTTAATAAATTAAAACACTTATTAACAACAACTTCTATCCTAAATATTGTTGATCCATAAAAAGATTATGTCGTACGTACAGATGCATGCAAAGAAGGTTTATGGGGAGTATTAATTTAGGAAAATTATGTTATAGATTATGATTCTAGAAAGATTAAAGAGCATGAAAATAATCACGTGAGTAATGATCTAAAGTTAGATGCTTTCATTCATGCACTAAGGATATGGAGACACTATCTTATAGGAAGAATATTTTTGTTAATGTCTGCTAAGATAAGTGTAAAATGTTTATTTGACCAACAAAACCTTAATGGTAGACATGCTAGGTGGTTATATTTGTTAACATAATATGAATTTGAAATAAAACATATGAAAGGGAAATAAAATTAAGTGGCAGACACTTGAATTTGTCATGCAAATATGTTATATGTAACCACAAGTAGTAGATATGAGACATATTTAGAAGATAAATTGAAAACGCAACAAAGTTTGTTAAAGATTATAAAAATTTAAAAGAGAAGACAACAGAAAATGAAGTGAATCATGAAAAATAGAGTTGAGTTTGAAAAAAAATGGATTATTTTTACATAAAAGAAGAGTATATATACCTAATTTGAAAAAGAGACTAAACTAATTGTTATGAATGAATTACATAAAAGATCATTTTCAGGACATGCTCGATATCATAAAATGATTATCATGATAAGAAAAGATTTATTTTTCCCTAACATGAAAAATGAAATGGAAAAATATTTAGTTAGATGTATTGAATGTCAACAAGTAAAAGTTAAACATCAACATCCAAGCGAATTGTTGCAACAATTAACTATCTTAGAATGGATGGGAAATTATCAGTATGGATTTGATAATCGGGTTACCTAAAAATGTTAAACAAAACAACTAAGTTATGCTCTTGGTGGATAAGATCAGTAAAGTAGCCCACTTTATTACACTGAAGTCTACATATAATGCTGATAATATTGTTGATATTTTCATGAAGGAAATTTTTAGATTGCATGGTGTACCCAAAATAGTAATTTCGGATAGAGATGCTAAATTTACAGCAACGTTTTGGAAAGTTTTTTGAAGGATTTAGACACACAATTAAATATTAGTATTGCATATCATCCTCATATCGATGGTTAAACATAAAGGGTAAATCATATTTTAGAATATATGCTTAGAATGTATGTAATGGATAAAACAGGTAAATCGGAAGATTATTTATATCTTGAAGAGTTTTCATATAATAAACATTTTAAGATTCAGCTAGATTATGTCCATTTGAAATATTGTATGAATGAAAATGTAATACTCTAATCTCTTGGAGCAGTCGAGTTGATGGATTAATGTTATGTCCTAAAATATTGAAAGATATGGAACTAATAGTGAAACATGTCCAACATAACTTAAACGTAGCCCAATATAGGAAAAAATGTTATGTTGAATTAAAAATAACTTCACAAGAGTTCCATCATAGGAGATCATGTTTATGTGAAATTCAAACCCATAAAAAGTTCCCTAAGATTGGGAAAATATGCAAAATTGGCACCGAGGTATTGTGGACCTTTCGAAATACTAGTAAAGGTTGGACCAATGGTATATCAACTAGCATTACCACCTACAATAAAAGTACATAATGTTTTGATTTTAAGGAAATACATTCATGATGCTACTCTAGTGCTTGACTGGAGTGTTATACGAGTGGAACCCAGAGGATAATTTCAAATGCAATCGAAACATATTCTTGATGGGAGAGAATTTTTACTCCAAAATCGGACCATCGAGCAAGTCAAGGTGTAATGGAATCACCTTAGTACGAAAGAGTCCACTTAGGAATTGGAAAGTAATATGCGAGAAGCATATCCAATTCTGTTTCAAAATTATTTAGAAAAGGTATAAAAAGTAACACCGAGGATGATGTTAATTTTAAAGGGGAGGTGTATGTAACACACTGAATATTTATTAATTGTTAAATATTTTAAATTATTAATTTAAAGAGTTTGACAAATTGAGGTCAAAATAAATGTAATATAATTATAATTATTTAATAATTGGAAATTCAGAGAAATTCTAAGTGAAAATTGTAAAAAGAACTCTAAATTTCTACATTAATCACCTTGTTAGGAAGCCACATATATGTTTAGGATGCTTGATCATAGAGGATCATTGATCTTAAGTTTGGAGACAAGTTCTTCCAACAACAAACAAGGAATTTTAGAATTCTAAACTTAACAAAATGAGTAAGTTTTTAAAAATAATTACGACTAAGAGTAATATGGACTCATATGGATAATAAAATATTTTTTATCTTTTTTAATTTATATATTTTTAGGGTTGTGAGACTGGTATAGAAATACTTAACCTCGTATTCATTTTTTACAAACATTAAATTTTCTTAAAATAATTAAATATTTTATAAGAATAAAAAATACTTATTATTCAATCAAACTTAATTCTTTTAATGGAATAACTAAAAATATTCACTATTGTGCACTTTTGTCTACGACGTACTAGTGAACACTAAATTATTTGAAAATTATGTGATTTATATGGAAAATATATTTAATATATTTTGTATTGAATCATACCGGTTGTATATGATAAAATATGTGTGACAAGAGTTCAATAAACAATAATTCCAATCGTCACAATGGCAGCACATCTACAAAAGAGAAGAAGGCTAGTTATTTGTAATTCCTTTATGAAATTAATATGTTTGAATTATATGTAAGTTTAACCAAGATGTATTTGTTAATGTGCATCACAAAGAGGAAAAGAGTGATTAATCTTGATAATGTTGATCACAATCTAAATGAAGAGGAATGTAAAATGTTGCTGGAAAAATTGTATAATGATGATTAATCGAATAAATTTTTTTTACTCAATATGAGTTAGTTTATTGAATATTTAGTAATAATATATTTAAGAATATTTCATAAAATGTTGCAAACAATCTAATACACATATGTTTAATGTTTTGCAAGGGCTGATAACATGGGAACAAAATGTCATCCTAAGAAAATACAAATTATTTTGAAAGATGTACATGATGATGAACTAGTCTTTAGCTCATATGTACATATAAATAAATAATTGAACATTAAATAATAATTTTCAATTGTATTTTTAGATAAGAAAAAACAAAATAGGACCCATTCAACACATAAAAACAAGACGACAAGGAAGAAAGTGGATAATAACAAAGTTTTTGAGTAATTGGATTTCGTTGTAACAACTTATGATTTCATATTCATTGTGATCTTTATATTTTATTTTATTTTATAATTACTATCCTTTGATGTCTTCAAACAAAAATTAATATACAAAGAAGATACATAGGAATATTTGATTGACATTGGGTTAAGTATGCGTTGTGAGTAAATATTAGCGTATCAAAAATTAATTGTAGATTTTGTGAGTATTTGTGTTGTTTTACTTCTCTTGTTTTTTAATTAATGGAATGACAAAAATCACCTTATTAAATATATTAATTTATAAAGAGGTATAAAAATTGTAGGAAACAAATTATGAACTGGAGCTAACATAACAATTGTTGAAAGAAGGCATGGGATTTGGTTTTGAAAGAATGTGTATTGTTCATGACACAGCTATTGCCTTTGTATTCTTTTCAATTTACATGATGATCGTATATATAAACTATTTTAGTTTAATGCATTGTTTGTTAATGTAGATCACCGTAATTTTTAACGATCCATAACTTTCCCAAAGTGTAAAAATCTTGGTGAATCTTACTAATTCATAAATTTGCAACCATAAAATGTTTGACTATTTGTTTTAAAGAATAATTCAAATTTATAAGGGATTTACCTAGTTTTTGGATAATTTTGGTGATTTTTAGAGGAAAAAAAGTTATCGCATGGAATTTGCACGAATCACCTTTGAGAAAAAGGCAATTTGATAAATCTTGTTTTGGAAAAAATGGTAAAAAAAATAGCCCATGGGCTAAATTTCTCCGCTAAAATTTGCCTTGATGTAGATAAATGCTCATTACACTTTATTTTTATGTTCGTAGAGGGAAGAAAAAGACGGGGAACACAATGGAGGCAATCACCATAACATTTTATAAAATAACCCCAGTGATGTAAATGGCTTCAACACTAACAACATTTCTAGTGAAGAATGATGATCAATATAATTGGATGTTAATGCAACTTGTTGTACTTTGCAAGATAGTTGTCTATGAAAATCAAACATTTTGTTTAACGTAATGGACATAACGTCCCAATTGAAAGGAACTAGGTTACTAATATGTGTAAAAATTAATAATTTTGACATTGTAAGAATTATTAAAATTCACAAAGGTTTATATACTTTTAAATAATTGTGGATCCTTAAAATTTCCCCTAATCCAAATCCAATAATAAAAATTCAATTTATACTTCAATTTGAAATTATATATGAATAAGGTATCTAAATTTCTAATGAATAATGTAATTAGAAATATAATTGCATTGTCATGGGTAACTATCTAGAAGAGAGAAAATGAATTCTTGAGTTTTTAAGCATAAAATACACACTAGTGCCTCATAAATAATAAATACACCAATGATTCCAATTAAATATCGCACCAGTTCTTACAAATTAAACATGAACCTATGACATCTAAAGCACTGAGTGATGTGACATATAAAGCACTCGTGCTTTACATTTTTATAAAGCACTAATGCTTTTAGTTTTTATAAAGCACAAGGGATGTCTTAGTTGTGAAGCACCATTGTTGTGTTTGTTATGAAGCATCAATGCTTTTAATGCGGTACATCATCGATGTTGGATTACCTTCTATATGCAGTGGTTCATGTTATGTTATAAATCACCAATGCTAAATATGTTGGTTTATGCACATGTGCTTTATTTTTAATGTGAGAAAACGGTGTATTTTTCCTATGGATAAGCCAATTCATTTTATGTATAAACTAACTTATGTGTTTGAATCACAAAACACATTATTGTCTAAACCCATGTTATGGCATCTCACCACAAGTTTTGTTTAGTGGTAACAAATATCCATAAATACCTATGCAAAAACATTCGCTACCAAAATGTAAGTTGTAGTGGAGGTTTTGTTAACATTTTTGGTCAATGTTGTAATGCTAAAAACCTCCTCTATATAATATCCCTTTTTTACCCCTATAATTTTGTAAATGAGAATGTAACACTCTACTAGTTCTTAGAGAGGAGCTTAAGTCCAAGGCCCCGCTAATCCAAATTTTTAAGTATGGTTATGATTTCCTAAGTTTTATTTTGAGTTTGTAGACTTATGAGACTACATAATTGACACAACTAAATGAGAGGGGAAAGAAATCCACTAGGGGGAGAGGTTGAATGGATAGGTATCCATGAGTTTGATGGTAGGTGTTGTATTGATGTTGTGGGAACTTAATGAAAAGTGAACTATAATGTTCACTAGATGGGTACTTAAGTTTATAAGTGTAGTTAACAATTATTCCTAGACAATGAGAATGAAGAAACTACTAGCCCCCCTAAGGCAATTACAAAATCTTATGACTTACCTATTAGAATGAGGATAAATATTATTAAATGTTATTAAGTAAAATGAAGAGTACTCAGTCTAGATATCATTGATATATTAGTCACAACAAAAGATAACATGAAACATCATTAAGCTCATAAACAAAAAGAAGTTAAATATCATCACTATTTTTTTAATATGGTATTTTATTTTATTGTATGGTACAGCAAGCCATTAATAATAAGCTTAAGTAATTATACACACTTATGTGTGCAAATGAGCCGATTGGAGTTGTCATTTTATATAAGAATTAGATAAAGAAAAGAAATATTATTGATTCAAATTACAAAACGAGATATTCTTTAAAGGTTTTAAAGAAATGGCATGCTCTTAAATATTATAACCTCGAATCCTTAAAGTTCAAAAATATTTAAATTCCTTCAATCCTAGAAAAGAAGACAAGTATGCTTTTAAAGGATTTAAATCTCTAAACAGTAAAAAAATATATATAGAAATCAATTCATTCCATAAATTTATTTTGAAAGGAAACTTTTTATGTTTTTTTTTTTTTTTCAGGAAGAAAAAATCAGTCCTTGTTATTCTTATTAAGAATCAAAGGGCCTTGGTAACAACCGCCCAAAAAAGGGAAAACATCAGCAATGTATACATCAAAGACGATAATGAATCATGTCCAATCGCAGCTAGAGGGAAAGGAGTGCAATAGCAAGTGATCCCATCAGAAATCTGCCTCATCATGTAAATGATCTATCTCCATCATTCCTATCTATCGGGAAACATAGGACCAGAGATGCGGCCCAAAAGAGACACTCAGTCAACATACAGTACATGTCCAAAAAAGGGGAGAGATCCCCAAAACAAGCTCAATGGAGCTGGAAGGAATCACTAGTGACCAAATGGTCATCAAAAAATTCATAAAAACATCCAAAACCTGGAGAGAAAGTGAGTGCTTGTTTTGAAAGACGGTTTGCAATCCCATTGTATTCCCGATAGATGTGACTGATGGTCGGATATTGGAATATTTTAAGAAGCTTTTGTGATTCCCTACACCAGTGAAGGAGCTTTGGTGGGGAGAGAGCTGTAATACTTTTATCCCAATTGATAATGACCTGTGAGTCACTGTAAATACAGGCTAAAGGGATTCCCATCATTTGGGATGAGTGCAGAAGTGCCCATAGGCCTAGAATTTCTGCTTTAGTATTGGATCCATGTCCAACCCCTAGCGCAAAATTTAGACGGTGATTCTCATTAAGATACAAGCAAAACCCAATTCCTGCTGCTGAAGAAGTAGATGCTCCATCGATGTAACCACATGGGAAAATCATGGGTGGTCTAGGCCCGATCTGTCTGTCTAATTTTGTTTTCCTTCCCTTTGTGATAGGCCGAGAGGAAGAAATATATGCAGCATTTAAAATCTAGTGCATAACACTCAAAATATTAACCTTATTACCATCAAAAATAGCTCTGTTACGAGCTTTCCAAACAACCCATATCGCAAAATGAGGGATGAAAAAAAGAGTCGAGTTGCGGTGATAGGAGGAAACCCAATCTTCAAAAAAATCTAAAATAGAGTCAGCTACAGGAGGTAAACTCAACTGCAACTGATCACAAACAGTCCCCAATATACTTCTCCATATCGAACAGCAAGTGAAAATGTGGTGGACAGTTTCTTCATTTGCATAACACAAGTTGCAAATACCTGGTCCGATTTTCCCTCTTTTCTGTAAATTGTCGCAGGTGAAAATTTTATTTTTCAAGACCAGCCATGTAAAAAATCCAATCTTCCTTGGTAGGAGACTCGACCAAAGAGAAATGTACAGTCGGATGCCCAGATATGGTTTGTTTGAGTTGACAATGAATTCATAGACTTTATTAGCAGAGATCATACCATTAATTTTATTAAATTCCCATATCAGCGAGTCAATTTTCGTAGTTAAGCGAATGCCATTCAGATCTAAATCTCTAAGAAAAGCATTTCAGCATGAAAATGTTAAATCTCTATACAAAATATAAAGAACTTAGTTAAAAGCTATGTTAAAGAAAAGGAGCACACTCGTTACTTTGGGAGTATTGGTTTTCTTCTGAGAGGCTTTAGGTTTTGTTCCACATGAGTAAGCTGTTTTGGATTTCCATGGGAGGGAGAAGGAAAAACCCTTGTGGGCACAGCCTAGGGATCTCAACGGCAAAGGTATTAGTTATTTGTGAGTTTAAGAAAGTTGAGTTTGAGTAATTTTTTTATTACAAATGTCCTCTCACAAAAAGAAATTAATCCCTGCTGTCTTTTGTTTGGAGAATGTGTGGTCTCTCTTGAGAGAGAGTCGAGTCATTTGCTTGTTCTTATATTCAAAAAGAATGTTAAGAGATATTTTATGTATGATTTAGTATGTTTTGGCATGGATGTGTTTAGTGCCTAGTAATCCATCCTTTAAAAGTATTTACTTGAATAAAAACAAGAGTGATATGGTTAAAACCCCTCTTGTTAATGAATACTTATATACACAAGTGCGTAACATGTAAACTTAGTGGTAATTTGACATTATGATACATGAAATAGTAAATTAAACATTATGTAATATCCTTGATCTGATATATGATAAGAATACTGACTCTACTTCTGATGTAATTAATTTTAATGAACAAAACTTTAAATTACTAGCTCATAGGTGGAAAAATTAACAAGTTAAGGAGAAATTAACTGGGATTTAAATGTGGCATAAACATGGTAGGGAAAGATACCAGTTGTTAATATTCCTAAGAACCTAGATCTTGGTCCCATTTAGGTTGCGAAACCAGCTCCGATGAAGTCTACTTCTAGGCTTTTGGGTATCCCAATGATTGCAAACAAAAACTCTTACTAACAGTCTCCAAGGAACCAATGTCTAAGAGAGTGTTATGAAACATTCCAAAATATATCATGAAGTTATATATCATGATTTGTAGGTTTATATGTATCAGAATCAATTAAAGAGTGATTCTATAGGTAGCAATGGTGAAACTAGCTATAAGGATAACTCACTGGCTTCATCTTCAGGATTTTCCAAATAAGAGGAGGATATGAATTATCCTTTTTATAAATTGGAGACTTAGATATACCTTCAAATGACCCACCAAAACAATAATGGTAGTATTTAGAGACTCATAGTTCAAGTTATGCAATTTATGGAAAAACTACTCAATTCTAGGTGCAAATATAGACTAGGTTAGATAAAAACAAGTAAATATGAGTCATACAGATTAAGATTGAATTAAAATTTCATATTATTTTTCATAACATCATTTTTCATCCATGGAATTTGAAATAACTTATAATTAACCTATGTATAATTCTTTAACATGATGCATCAATGTTGTGCATTTAGGAATCTAGAATCAAAGTAGATTTGGAGATTTGAACCCTAATTTGTATGCACTTATCGAAAACTTCATGACATGATATAAACACCTAAAAACTCTCATTAATAGATGAAGGATGACATCACATATGGAGTTGAATATATAGGGTTTCTCCTTGGCACTTGGTTGTCTGCAATGAAAAATGTGAGAGATAGGAGTATGGAAATGGGGCTTGGGGAAAATCACCCAAGAGAAATGAGGATCATCACTCAATTTTAAATATTATATTCACAATACATCAACACACTAAAAATCCAAATTGATAAATGGAGTTGGAAGCACCCTTAAATAAACCATGAGTGACTTGTTGAGCAAGTCCTTCACTTGTTGAGTAAATTGCCACTTGAAGACCCTAAACCTAATCAATAATTCACCCTAATTGAGGAAAATAGAAAATAATAGGATTATTTAATGTTTACTTGTTTGTTCCCTTCAATCCAAAGTGGAAACTATGCCCTCCTTTGAGTAAAATTTTCCTTATTAGGATTGCAGATGTTTCCTTGATAATATCCTCTCATCAAATTAGAAAATTCACCCTCCTTTGAGTAAAATTTGCCTCATTAGGATTGGATATGTTTACCTGCAAGTATCATCTCATCGAAATGGATATTCCACCCTTTCTTGGCCAAAGTTGTTTTCTTTTGTACTGACTACTTTTCCTGCACTTTTGCTTTTGAGATTGTTTGTTTTTCTTTAGTTTTGTTAGTTTCGATCTTTTTCTGACATATTTTATTTCCTAGTTTTCTTGATAGCTTCTCAGTTTTCATCCCAGATAAGATGTCTTTCCTAATGCGCCCTCTTGACATGGAACTCATTTCCACATGTCATTATTTTCCACATTAATTAAATAATTGCATAAAATAATCAAAACTAGAAATTATCGTAATACATGCCTCCATAATCTTTTAATAACCAAAAAATCCCTCGGTAATTTAATTAATTCATTTTTTTAACCCCTAGGTTCTTAACATGGTTAACACTTAATGTGCTTCCAAGAAGGGAAATCACAATCCTCACCTCCCAAGTCTATTTTTCCTCAATCACAAGCAATCTAGGGTCCCATTTATTACATTGCATCCCCATTAGTGATGATTCCATCCAACACAACTCCTCAGAAAAAAGTATGTATCGAACCGATTTCCTCAACTACAAGTATCCATGTAGTAGTGTCAAAGTTATAAACTAGACACCCTAAGGAACACCAAGATCTCGCTTTCTAGTGTGCATCCTCCTAAGCTAGAAAAACATCATACATTAACCACCATCACGAAAGGTACTATGAAGCATAGCAGTAACACTGGTCATGAAGAATGACTAAATCACAAAAATTACATAGACGCATGTCACTCTCTGAGATAGGCAAAAACATTGAGATATTAGCCATCATAAAATATATGTCCCCAAATTGAGGATGAATCAAAACCAGTCTCTTCAATCTCCTAGGAAGGTTTTTATGGGCCCAATGCACACAAGAAAAAAATATGATGCCTAGGTGACAAGGGTGAAAATCCCATGTCCAACCATAATAATGGTTTCCATCATCCAATGAGCAAGGATGCTCAAGTTGCTCACAAAAAAATGATGCATCAAAATTATCTATGAGAATACGAGAAGGAAATAAAATATGTGTCTCCTCATCAAACCAAGGAATGTAATGACACTCCAACTAAAAGGTCCATGTGAACACATCCAATGGATCAAATCTGTGCCACTAGTAAATGGGTGAAAGCATCCATCAGAACTTATGTATTTCCTCCATAAAGGCCACCTTGTGCAAGATATATTTATCAACAACTTCTTTTGACAGTTTTCTTGCTTAAATTCCTTCCACTCATCATGAGAAAAAAAATTCTACAAGAATACTCTGAGTGGGACATGTAATCTTTCACCCAATCCATATGTTGTTTAATGGCATCAAGTGGTAGCAATACGTTCCTATAATTATCCATCCATGAGTATTTCTCACCTATATAAATATTATGATATCCCAAACATGGAGCTAGTGCAAAACTCTCTCATGTCCCTTTCTGAAATTTTATTAAATGACCATTTTTTCACTTTTTTCCCCATTTCGAGCTTTGACTAGTTTTGATGTCTAGGTCTCCAAATTGGCCCAAATGCTCCAAAATATTTTCATAGTGTGTATGAATGATATTAAGACTTGAATATTATGTTCAAAAATTATTTATAAACATCCAATCACTTCTATAAACTATTTTTATATTCTAATCAAAGTAGGAGTCTTTATTATCAAATTGGGGTTCCAATTCCCTCGTTGGTAAATGATGGAAATGGCTTCTGAAATGCTCCCAGCCCCACTCGAATTTATGAAAAGAGGTAGGGGATATGTAAGGTAAATTTGTATGGTCTCATATGCATGCTGGTTTATTTTATATAGGCTGTTATGACTCTTCAAAACAGTTCCCAAATCACTATTTCGACCCTTGGGGAAAAGGAACCAAATCTTCTCCCAATGCAATTAAAATGAGTAAAATGGATTACAATGCTTAAGTAATGAACTTGAAAATTGTAATAAAAATTAATAAAATTCCATTAATCATACATTTATCAGATAAAAATTTCTCCATTTGAAATAATCATCATTGCCATGGCATATATCAAAATAGAGTGGAAATGGTCATTGTTTGCTCATTACAAGTCAATTTGACATACAAATATTGGTTATTTAGACTTGATAATTTATTAGAATAAATAAAATATCATATAAAACTTATTAAAATCAGAAATAGACCAGGATAATATCTCCCACAAAGTACAATAGATGACCCAAGGCACAATCCCTCCATAAGCATGAATATGCAATGAAAACTGGAAATGGTTGAGATAAATTGTTGTAATCGAAGAACCCACAAGATTCCTTGTATATTACACTTGAAATTAAAACTTTATTAAATCTCCATGAAATAATTGAGTTCCCTCTACAAACACCAACTTGGATCAAAATCTTTCTATCTGTCTGCCCGTCTGTCTGCGGGTGATATGCAGTGCTAAAGTTCAACAGTGTCTCCAATCCAAAGAATAAAGATATCCAAAAGTTTCTTGTAAACTTAACATATTGATCTGAGATAATTTCATTGGTTATCCTATGTAATCTAAATATTTATTTCAAAAAGATATCATGAATGTTAACTACTTTGTAGGTCGACTTCACAAGAATGAAGTGTGCTGCTTTCGACAACTTGTCGATGACCACAAAAAGAGAATCATTTTGATTCTTACTTTTCGGTAAACCCATGATTAAATACATACTAATGACCTCCCACTTCCATTTTGGAATGGGTAATGGATGCAGTAATCCCAAAGGATGTTGATGCTCAGTGGTGACTAGATCACATTCCTGACATTTTGCAATAAACATTACAATGTTGGCCTTTAACTTAGGCCAAAAAAAATTGTCTCTTGATGGTGGATATAATATTTTGATATCCCGGGTTCCCAGAGTAGGGTTCCTGATGAAATTCTGTGAGGATGCTGGACCGAAGGTCCCCTCCTTCTGGAACATACAGACGATCCCTGGACCATAGCAGTCCGGATTCGTCCGCCTTGTATTCTTTTTATTGTTGAAACAATCTTGAGGATTTCCACATAGAAGGGGTCAACTTCGTTGGCTGCTATAATCCTCTCATAAAAATATGCATCGGTTTGACTAAAATTCACCTAATATATCATATGAATTCGTTGGTTGAAATCATTGACAACCTTATTCTCTTTTCCCTTAATATGCTTTAGCTCGAAATGGTACTCACTAAGGAAATAAAACCACCTGTATTGCCTTGCATTTAGATTTGGTTGATCGAATAAATACTTTAGACTCATATTGTCTGTCTTCATAAGGAACTTCCTTCCCATGAGATAGTGCCTCCACATCCTCAAAGCATGGATTATGGCAACTAACTCAAGATCGTGCGTAGGGTAATTTTTTTCATTCTCTTTTAACTTTCGTGATTCATAACAGATTTCATGATCTTTCTGCAAGAGAACTCCTCCAAGTCCTTTCTTTCTTTCATCCATGCAAAAAATGAAATCCCCATCGGGATCTGCAATCTGTAACACTAGTGCAGTCAACACAAGCTGCTTAAGATTTTGAAAACTTTCTTCACACTTAGCGGGCCATAAAAACTTACTTACTTTCTTCTACAAAGCGATTCATTGGGCAAGTTATTCTCGAGAAGTTCTCAATGAACTTTTGATAATATCTAGCTAATCCCAAAAAGGACCTAATGTTAGTGAGACTAGTTTGGGTAGGCCAATCCTTTATGGCTTTAATTTTTTTCAGGTCCACAGCTATACCCATCTCATAGATAATGTGACCTAGATACTATATATGTGGTCTGTAAAAATAACATTTACTAAACTTAGCGTAAAGATGACATTCTCTCAACACTTGTAGTACTATGCAAAAATGTTCTTCATTTTCTTATTTATTCTTCAAATAAACCAGTATTTTGTCTATAAATACCAAGACGAACTTACCTAGATACCTACTGAATATGTTGTTCATCATACACATAAATTTCATGGGTGCATTGGTCAACCCAAATGACATCACTACAAACTCGTAGTGCACATACCTTGTATGAAAGGAGTTTTTGTGAATATCCTCGTTGCAAATCCGTACATGACGGTACCTGAATTGCAGGTCAATTTTTGAAAATATTTTCTCTCCTCCAACCTGATCAAATAAGTCATCGATCCTAGGGAGTGGATAACGGTTCTTTATAGTCATTTTGTTCAACTGATGGTAATCAATGCACATCCACATCATATAGTCCTTCTTCGTTACGAACAATATCGGTGCTCGCCAAGGAGACATACTGAATCGAATATACCCTTTCTCTATCAATTCATGTAGTTGTAGTTTGAGATCCACCAAATCAAGTGCGCTATGGGGATTTGGAAACCGAAACTGATCCTTGGGTAAGCTCGATGGAAAATTCTAGGTCTCATTTTGGAGGTAATCCTTGGATTTCCTTGGGAAACACATCGTTGAATTCTTTAAGAATGGGGAAGTATTTTATTTATTTCTCTCTATCAGACTCTATGTCTTGGATGTTTAATCCAAACAACTTGCAATATTTCCTAATGCATATATTTACTTGTAAGGCATATATTTGTCTTAGAGAAACGTTCTTTGGAATGCCCTCAAACTTCACTTGGTTCCCTAGGATATCAGTACACAAGATAGACTCATGCAATCAATCGAGCATGACATCGTGTTTTTCCATCGAGACCATGCCAATAAGTACATCATACGATCCTAAAGGTAGGATGTTCAAGTTTACTTTCGTAAGAAAATCATTCAGGTTTACCTCACATTGTTTAACAATTTTCGAGACCTTCCATATCATACCTGTGTCTAGCTGAACCGACCAAGGTTTATCATGTTCTCCTTTTCCTAGTTTGCATACATCAATAATTTTAAGAGAAACATAGCTTCGACAGTCACCGTGATATATAAGTATTGAAATGTATTTGTTTAAGATATTACCTTCTATCTCAACCATTGTAGCTTGATGATCTTCCCGTCGACCATCCAATGCTGCATAGATATGTAGTGTTCCATCTTTGTCCTCGACAGTTGGTTCTTCCTATAGGTTGTTCAAGACCCCACTGGTCTTGTTCTTACAATATTGGGAATAATGAGGCCCACTAAATTTACATCACTTGATCTGTAGTGGGGTAGCATCGGCTCCACTCACTATTGGCTTGTTAACATTAGCAGATAGTACATAAGGATTCATACTAGATTTATTAAAGTTCTTGTTCGCTTGAAAACTATCATTCTGCTTTCTGTGATGCTGTGGGTTGTACCCAAGTTTGCAGTTATCAAAGAATTTATTAGACTTGTCTCAGTTTTGGTTCATTTTTCTATTTCCTTAGCTATCCATGCTCATAACAGAGCCTACATTTGTCTACTGTGGTATCCAAGGTTTTAGGCATGTCAAATTCAATCTTGTCCCAAAAACTAGGAGGAAGACATCCTAGGAAAAACTAGATGTTTACCTTTTATTCTTTGATGCATGGTACATAATGCAACAAATCTAGAAATATATTAATAAACTTGTCCATAGTCATGGATCCCATCTATAGTTCATGAAACTCTTTCAATTTTCTGTTGAAAAACCTTTATGACTTATATTTCTCTTAGAAAAATTTTTCCAAAGCATCCCAAAGTATTCTTCTTAGCTCATATTTCTTGGTGTGTTTTAAATATCTCCATGATCTGGCTGCCTCCCCATTCAAGTTATAGATGGAAATATGAGCTTTCATCTCAATTGAATAGTTATGAACCTGAAAGTATTTTCTCATGCCCAACAGCCACTCTTCAGCCTTGTCCCCAATGTTTACTTCACCTTCATATGTTGGGGCTCTTAGTTTTCTAAACTCCCCCTCAAGAATTTCTTCGCTTCTTTATTTCTTTCTTTGAGGAGAAAGAAAGTCACCAATGGAAGAACTGTGATGATCTCCTTTCAGTGCTTTAAGGGTACATTCCTCTTTTCCTCCTTCTTTTGGGTTGCTGGCACGTTCATGGTATGGTTCTCTTTTGGAATTGTTTATGTACTGGGTAGGTTTTCCCGGTAGGCTTCCTCCCGTCATATTTCTTAGTAATGTTTCATTTATAGCTTGTTGTTCTTCCCTTCATTTAGACTATCTTCTCTAAGACTTCAAAATTCTCCTTGAAGATTGTGTATAGTCTTCAAAATATCAAAATTCAGCTCCACCACCAGTTCTCCTTCTTGGGTGGGGTGGTTCATCCTTCCTTGCCGGCTGTTATCTTCCTCAATGTTCACAAAGTGAACTGTTCAGTAAAAGTTTCCTAAAATTTCAAAATTTTAAAATAACAAAAAAAATTCTTGTTAGTAAAAATTTAATATCATGCTTTATTTTCCTAGAATTAACTGCTTGGTGCGCCCATAGGTCTCTTAATATTGAAACTAGGCTCTGATACCACTTGTAATGTCCCAAAAAATAGAAAAAAAATTATTAGGCTAGTGAAACTACCTATATTGAACATTATTAACTTACGAAAATAAATCATTCACTACATGTACCACTGTTTACTCGTAAGTTGTTCTTACGTTATGTCATTTTAATTTAAGTCATTATTATTAATATATTTTCCTTACGGTGCCGTACTTCTGTTTACTGCTTAGTTCTTATGGTTATACATTTGTCACATATGTGTCATTACTTGATTTAAATGCTTCATCCTTTCTGCATAGTCTTACTTGTTATTTAAAAAGTCCTAACTTAACTTTGTTTACGGAAACAAAGTGGGAGAAGTGGTGGGACTTGTTCTCCCATGATGGTCTAAGAGGTAAAGGTGCTTACTTGTTTGTAGGCTTACTTAGTTCTTCGAACTAATGCACCTCTTTTACTCCACATGCAGACCATTATTTGTGACGGAGTCATATTTAAAAAGTACTGAATATCTTGATCCTAAAATACCTACTTCTTGTTGCTACAGTTCCTTACTAACTCAGATTTATAACATGGTAAGTGCTATCTTCGTCAATTTAGCTATCACAACTAAATTTCGTATGTACTACTTATACTTTATTATGGTTTATATTTCGTCGTTTATATATTAGTATATTTTACATTCTACATTTATTTTATTAAAGATATCAACATATCCTATGTTTTTCTTAATTGTAGGTTATGTTCTTAGTGTAAAAATGAGACCTTTGATATTTATAAATTTTAATTATTAACATGGGATATTTTATATACCATGTTTACTAATAATTAATCTTAGAAGTGCATTTTCTTAAGGATTCAAGCCTATGTTTTATATGTTATCTATATACTTTATGCCTTGTGGCTTAAACTTTGGACTAGCGCAAACAATACATGAACTCTGCACCAAACATAACCTTGCTATATAATAAACCTTGTAATATGTTATGGGGTGGTGAACATACCATATGGTTGAACCATATATGTTGGGGTTTAATGATTTGCATGGTAGTGGAGATTATCATTTCGCAACGATTTCAAACTATGGCAAAGTGGGTTTTTGGTTATGATATTGGAAACTAGCCGGCATTAGACAAAATTTGGGGTCTAAAATGGGCCTTATAAGAAAATGCTCCAAGAGTAAATTTTCTGAGTTAGAATTCAAGAACCAATAGAATTTCAATAAAATGAGTCAACCATAATGGTTGAATTGACATATTTGTCATAAAAGAAAACTACTTTTTGTGTTCATATTTTCGACATATCTCCCTATGCGTTGACTCCAATTTCAAGAAGGAGAGCTCATTGGATGCAGAATTTAATTCCGCATCCAACACATACCCACACTGCATACGTTTGATGAACTTCCCTACCCCAAAAACAAGAAATACCTAAAAAATGTGATGATGACATTCATCATCACATTTTTTCAGTTATTTCTTGTTTTTGGGGTAGGGTGGTCCGTCAAAAGTATGCAGTATGGGTACTGATTGGATGCGAAATTAAATTCCACATCCAATGAGCTCTTCTGCTCATAATTTTAGTAAAAACACAGAGAGATATGTAGAAAATACGAACTCAAAAAGTAGTTTTTTTCATTCTTCCTCCAAAATTGATAAGTGTGATTTTATTATTTTCCTTAGGAGTCCCATTTTAGACCTCATATTTTCTCTAATGTGCCATTAAATCACCTTGGTTTTCATGGAATCCCAAACTAAGGCTTGGCTCACGATGGACTTGTGTTTTCATTTTTTCATTTGGGCTTTGGTATTGGCTGTACTCAAAGAAAATGGAGGTGACCTCCATAATTCAATGTATGCTTCATTCAAGGCTTTTTATGTCTACAACTCATTTGTTGCATGGCTCTCATCGTTTCCATACTTCTCACTTCTAGTTTCCCTTGGTGTTTGCAGGTGTCGAAGTACGGAGAAGAGTAGCATGGCTCAAGCTCTATCGATGGCTTGACTGTGGAGCCGAGGTACAAGGTAATCATTTCCAACAAGGCTACACTTGTTGTCTCTCGTCCTATATGCATTTGCTTTGATTCGTTTGGTTTGGGGCTTCTCTATGGGGTTTTGAATTTGCCTTCGGACTTGTGATGAACAGACTTGGGTTTTATAAGTTTTAAGGCATTTAAGCAATGAAGCAAATCTTAAATCCATTTGGCTCTATGTATAAGTTTATGTAAGTTCGAATCTTTTCTTTGGGGGTTTCCAGCCTGGGCACGACCATTGCTTGCAATGGTTCCAAGCCCATGGTGCGATAGTATAAGCTTCGTTTTTGGCCTTTAATGGTGACTGTGTAAATAAGACTCTTTGGATATAATCGACATATAGATATATATGATGTTTTATATACTTGCAATGGTTATTACAATTGTTCTGGTTTTTGATGAATTTATACTACACTATTTGTTTGTTACGACGGATTGGTAAGTGGCATTTCTCCGTAGTTGATGGTATGTGTAGAATGATATTAGTTTGTATCTTTACTGTAATACTTGATAGCATGGGTAAAGGCCATGTCGTAGATGGCATGATCCTTTCCCTTAGTGCCCGCAATAACTCCAAATGGATTTCATTACTATTTATACTTCATTGACTATCGTGTGGGGTGAAATGGGACAGAGCCATGTGTACAAACCCATAATGGCTTTCGTCGTTGTAGAAGAAAACGTTGACAGTGCTCATTTTTAGTTTATATCCATACTGTGTATTTTATTTTAATATCATGTGGGTTCACTTAATTTGGTACAGGTTGTGACTCTCTGCATAGAGGCAAAGTTTAAGTCTTATGACTTAGCTATGGAATAATGGTTTGTTATTGTAATATTATTGATTTTATAAATGAATCCTGCATACATTGTATGTATAGCATGCCCTTGGTAAATAATACCCATAGGGTTTGAATCCTATTCGTGGGTAATGTATGAGTTGTATTTATAATTTATAGATGAGGGTTGGGCTTGTATGGCCACAAGATTCGATTCTTGTTTCCATTGTAATTAGTGTTGTTTGTAATATGATTTTGATATGTTTAATACATGAATCGATTCATGTGTATGATATACTGTTTAATTCGTTATATGGAACATGTGTGTTGAGTTATGTATTTGGTTGATGTTAAGCATATATGATATGGTTGTTTGATTTAGGCCTGCGACTTGGGTTTGGATACCCACACAGGTCGAAGTCATGACCTCTGTTTATATTTACACAACTCTTTATAATTTGTTTTTAAATGTTTTACTTGGTGTAATTGTAAGCAATAGTTATGCAGGTCCTTTAAAATATTTATGCATACGATTATGATATGGTTTAGTTAAGACTGTGGATTTTATATATGTGAACAAAGATTTGTTCTTGGACCAAATGGATAGTCACGATGCTTACTCTCTTTGTTTATTTATGATGATGTATTTTAAATGGAATATTTTACTATTTAGCAAGTATTTAATTTACAGACCTTGAAAGGTGTTTTAATGATTTATGTATCTTAGATCTTAATATAGAATTCTTATAGATAGTATTTTGATTTTCTTATGTTTGATGTCTATATGTAGTTATATATATACATAGTATTTCAGTTTGTAGATAGTACCTTAAGTTATATAGATTGTAAGTTATACCTAAATGTATTTAGAACCTACTTCTAAGATTAATCCATTTAAATCTATAACATGTCTCTACTCACAAATGGAATATGTAAGTAGAATATATAAAGACTAAGTGAACAATAATAGTAGGTCTTAAAAAACCTAGTTTGTACATAACCCAATTTTATCAATAATGCTACTACATGAATTAAACTACGGTGTACAACCCTTGATTAACATTAGTAAATAAATTGACTTTGTAGAAATAAACCAATAAATGAACCTTGGATAACCTGGTATAGGAAATCACTTAGAGCCTAGGGTTAATACTTTAAGGTGCAAACCCTAGCAATTTTAAAACAGAGAAACATATACATTGGGTTAGGAAATGCAAAGTAATCATTTACCTAACATAGCTAGCATTTATTCTAGGAAATTAGAATAGATAGTCTAGGGCTTCATAAGCATTGTTAATGACTAAACCTACACACTCAAATAACTAGCATTAACAATTCAAGACAAATCTCACCTCTGTTTTTGATGACCAAATCACTTGGGAACTACTAAATTCCACCCAAACCGTGGCTCGAAACTATTCTTGGTTTAAATATGGATCCCCCTGAGTTGGAATCCAACATGCAAGCACCTTAGAGCTCCTAAGGTAGGGTTTGCTATCTATTATATCAAATATGGATCAGTTCTCATTTTTCCTTTCAGAATAATGTTCTTTAAGAATTTCTTGAATGAAAAACATGCAGAAAATGACTCTTCTAATAATAGATCAGAACCCCAAGCGTTTCCTTGGATTGATTTTTTATAAACAAACTTTTCAGTCAAAGGTACACTTAAATCAACAAAACCTTGGTTTCTTGATTCAACCCTTTTCAACTACTTTGCTTAATTATTGATATTTTAACTTAGGAATTTTCAACTAGTTCCTACTTAGACTTTTTAGGTTTTTGACAATTTATTATTTTTACATAATAAATAATAATTAAATGGATTTTTTTTCTTTCATCATTAATATTATAAGTATATTTAACTATTTATACATACCATGTATAAAGTATGTACAATAATATAACACGTGTTAACATTTGTCTTTGGGAATCATTTACCATGATCCCTAGACTTAATGACAAAAAATCATTAAGGTCAAGTAGGTAGATTGTTTAGGTCTACTAGGCTAGGAAACTCTAAACATCCGTGCATGTTGGATTTCCCTTGTATAATGTGGTAGCTCTTTAGTACTTGATGAGAATACAAAAATTCAAAATTTCATTTTACTTGAGGGATGTTTTGTTTACAATTTTGGTCAATATTGTAGCATAGAAAACCTCCTTTATGTAATATCCCTCTTCTAACCACTATACTTTTGTAAATCAGAATGTAACAATGTACTAGCTCTTGGAGAAGAGATTAATCCCAAGGCCCCTCTATTAAAATTTGTTAGTTAATGTAATTCTTAATGGCTTGTTGTACCACACACACACACACACACACACACACACACATATGAATTAGATAAAGAAAATAAATATGAAATGACAAAAAGGGATATATGCTTTAAAGGTTTTAAAGAGATGGAATGCTCTTAAATATTAAACCCTTGGAGCTTTAAAGTTCAAAAATATTTAAATACCTTGAAGCATAGAAAAGAAATCAAGCAAATCATCATTATTTTCATAAAATCAATTTTCATCCATGGAAGTTTAAATAGCCCTCATAATTAATCTATGTAGCATTCTTTAATAAGAGGAATCAACGTAGTGCATTTAAGAATTCAGAATGACGCAAAGATTTGGAAATTAGAGCCCCAATATGTATGCACATACTAGAAACTTCATGAGTGAGAGAAACACCTACAAACTTTCATTAATGGCTAAAGTTTTCCATCAGATCTAGATTTGAATTGTATATGGTTTCTCATTCATCCTTTCTTGTATGCAATGAAGAATGGGAGGGAGAAGAGTGGGGAAATGGGACTTGGGGCACATCACCCAAGAGAATTGAGGATCATCACTCAATTTTTAATATTATATTCACAATACATCAACACACTAACCATCTAAAATAAGAAATGGAGTTGGAATACCCTTAAATAAACCTTCAGTGACTTATTGAGCAAGTGCTTCATCTGTTGGGCATGTTTTCACTTTCAAACCCTAACTCTAATCATGAATTTACCATCCTTGAGGAAAATTTAAATTAATAGGATTAGGTAATGTTTCTTTATTTGTTCCCTCTAGTCCATAGTGGAAACTGGGCCCTTCTTAGAGTAAAGGTCACCTTATTAGGATTAGAGATGTTTCCTTGATAGTATTCTCTCATCAAATTAGAAGTGTGTCCCCCTTTGAGTAAAATTTTCCTCATTAGGATTGAATATGTCTCATTGCAAGTATCTTCACATTAAAATGGAAATTGAGCCCTTCCTTGGCTAAATTTTCCTTCTATTGCACTGACTACTTTTCCTACACTTTCTACTTTTGAGACTGTTTTCTTTTCATTTCTCTTGCGAGTTTCCATTTTTTTCCTGTTATATTTCTGTTATGAGTTTTCTTGATAGTTTCTATTTTTCATCCCACACAAGTTTTCTTTCCTAATGTTCCCTCTTGACATGAAACCCATTTCAACATGTCATTATTTTCCACATTAATTAATGATTACATAAAGTAATCAGAATTAGAACTTATCATAATACACGCCTCCATAGTTTTTCAATAACCAAAATTTCCTAGGTAATTTAGTTAATTCAATTTTTTAACCCCTAGTTTCTTAAAATGGTCAACACTTAATGTACTTCTAGGAAGGGACATTATAAACCTCCCCTCCCTACTCTTCTTTTGCTCAATAATAAGAATTTCAGGGTCTCATTGCTTGAATTGCATCCCCATCAGTGAGGATTTCATCCAACACAAATCCTTAGACAAAAGTATGCATGGATCTCATTTCCTCAACTGCAAGTATTCATGTAGTAGTGTTAAAGGTATAAACTTGAAACCCTAAGGAATACCATGATAACACTATCCATTTTGCATCCTCCTAAGCATCGTCAAAATCATATATTAACCACCATCATGAAAGTTACTATGAAGTATAGCAATAACACAATGAAGAATGATTGAATCATGAAAATGACATAGAAGTATGTCACTCTTTGATATCATCCAAAAAATTGAGATATTATCCATCATAAAATATATGTCCCCCAATTGAGTTTGAATCCGAATGAGTCTCTTCAATCTCCTAGGAAGGTTCTTATGGGCCCAATGCATAGAAGATGAAAATATGAAATCAATGAGGCTCAAGTGATAAGGGTGAAAATCCCATGTCCAACCTTAATAATGGTAGGAATCATCAAGCCAATAATGATTCTTAAGATACTCATGATAAAATGATAGATCAAAATTAGATACAACAATGAAAGCATGAAATAAAGATATGTGTCTCCTCATCCAATTTAAGGGAATGCATGACAGTCCAACTAAAAGGTCCATGTGAACAAATTCAAAGGCTGAAATATATTCCACTAGTCAAAGGGTGCAAGTACCCATTTAAAAATTTGTATTTCATCCATAGAGGCCACCTTGCCACTAGTAAAAAATGAGATATTAATGACAAAACAATGACCAAAACCAACATATCAATGACCACTTTTGGTTTGGCGATCGTTGGTGCTAATTTACGGTCTTTTATTACCTAACCAAAATTGGTCATTTTTATTTTGGTCATTTATAGCATGTCGGTTGGTAATTAATTTGGTGATATATTTGAAGCAATGACGAAATATATGACCACATTTATGATCAAATTAATGACCACACGACAAGCTAGAACATGACCAAATTTGGTCGCGTAATAAAAGACCGTAAATTAGCCACCAAAACTGTTTTTTGGTCATTAATATGTGACTCTTTTGGCCTTTTTTTTGGCCATTTATATCTCAATGTTTGGTCACATATCTCTCATTTTTTGGTCATTTTATATGTGAATTTTTGTCATTAATCTCATTTATTGGTCACTAGTTTAGTCATTTTTAGTTGTTTTATGTGTGGTCATTACATTTTAGTAATTTTAATGGTGTCCATTATTAATCGATATAAATTTTTAATATGATATTATGTTTAAATTAAAAAAAGAACCATACATTAGTTATCCTCATCTAATATAGATGTGAATTATGCAATGCCACATTATAATTAATAATTGATTACAACAATTCTAAATAATATGTAATACACATGTAAATCATGTAATGTGACATTAATTAGTTAATAATTACAACACTGATACACAATATAAAGTACAACCATAATATATATAAGTTTTAAACCACATAAATTATATTATATGAAATGTCAAAAGTATGACAATAAATATGAGTTTTCTAAAAAACTCATTAATTTCCATATAACTTTACACGAAAAACATCACTTTTCAAAATATTACAATGGCTAAACCATACTACTTGGACTTGGCTGCAAAACCATACTTAAATCCCACATCAACAACTTCGAAACCATACTCATCACTAAACCATACTGAGATCCCACGTCATCAGCATCAAAACCATATTTAGCAGCACAAAAACCTCAACAATAGGCTCTTCATATTGAATGGAAAAGCCTCAGTAGCAGGTTGTTCATAATCAATGGCCCACTTATAACTTCAGCTCACTCCTGCAAAATCCCATAAAAAAATATCACTTGTAAAGTAGAAAAAAAATGAACTATAAAGTAGAAAAACAATGAAGAAAATTATTTATAATATTTAATAGCTAACAACAATAACCAAGATCATGTGCAAAATAGGAAAATCTGATCTAAAAAATTCAATTTAAGAATTGGTTAAAGATAAACTTGAATGGCTAAATCTGCACTATTTAGTACCTAAGAAAATTAAAACTCGTCTCTAAATGAGGAAATGGATTTGAACAGGAAATATAATCAACGAATCCACAAAACAATTATGCTCGACTGCACAGGTATAAACCTGCATACATAGTGCAATATGTTAAGGTGATCACCCCTATATGTCATGTGGTTAGTGAATGACATGACAACTATGGAAATTGATGAATGATTTAAGAAGTCTCAAATCAAATTTACAAAAGAATAATAATAGATTTCTTTACCTATGGAGTCACCTTTCTGCTATGGATGATTTGGTGCAAAAGTGTAACAAATGCACTCAAACACAGGTTGGAAATGCTCGTGCAAAAAAAAAGTAAAATTTATGAATTTTGTATGTGAGAAAAGCTATATAAACCTACTTTCCCAAATATGCAATAAACATAAATCAAAAGAGAAGAGGGAAGTGAAACCTTAGGGGAATCCCCTTGACGAGTTGGCCTTGTTGGAACAAGAGAAGGTGAACTAAAAACAACAATTGTCCTTTCTGGCCCTACACAGAATGACAATAGAGGACCAATGTTACAATTCTCAGGAAATACCAGGTTGATTCTGTAGAGGATGGTTGTATTTATGCTATATAGGATTTTCCCAAAGGATAGTATCTAAGTATATATGTTTCCCAGTTTTTGTCCATCAAATTTCCTTCCTACACCCTAATCATTTGGCACATTCATACATTATCATTGGCCTTGATATTAGTTTTTGTCAACATTTGAATATTCAAATATCAACCAATGCTTCAAATCCTATTACATGCATAATCCTCCTATGGAAAGAGAAGTCCGTAGTCAGTATTGAGTTAAATATTTATATTATTACGAAAGTCAGTATTAGAGCTAATACCATAAGTTTCCAAATTATTCAACAATAACACAATATTGCCAATTAATTTACTAAGTTCAATAAGTACAACATTTTCCTGTTTTCAACAAAATACGTGACCCTATTTACTTGATTTCTCATTTCATATTTAGTATTATGATTTATCTCGTCAAAAATCTATTGTTCTCATTACTTCACAAATATCCTTACCTCAATTTCCACGGGTTGTCTATAAAATCCAAAAACCTGAAAATAACAACTCCAATGATATTAACTTTAAATTTTAAACCAAAAACATTTACAAAATTGTTTTGTAGTTTTAGGTATCTTATCTATTAAAACTACAATTATAAACATAACATGTTCAGTAATATTAATAGAAACCATGGAACCCCAATAGGAGCACCATGTTCATTGAAATAGGGACTAACATTAGCCTGCCAGATCATATGTTCTTTGTTCGCCAACTGAATCGCTACATATTTTATTTGAGGCTTTCCAGTTTCCAAAGCTTTCAATTTCAACATAACTACTGCAGTTTCTATAAGGAGAATAACCTACATTAAATTAGGTTCAAAGTCACTTCAATGGATCCAATCCAAGCTAAAAGATAATTTGGAGAGCAAATGAAATGGCATACTACAACTGCACATGCATATTAAGGAAAATGCTATTGCAGCTTTAGTAGAAGGAGTACCCTGGACATGCTAAATGAACTATGTTAGCCATAGCATATAGGGCTTCAAAACCGTCCATCTTCCTTTGGATTGTATGCCATTTTCTGGCTTCAAGGACCTACCCAAAGCAGAAATAATTCATCTTCCACTATCAATTCTTGCCTCCAAAATTACTCCTTGTAGGTTGTCCAATAACGTTTTGGCATACATTCTCATATAGTGCCTTTGTTACACCTATTGATAAGAGAGGAGTAGATGTAGAACTATATGAATCTCTCTTGAAATAAGTTAAAGAACAAAATATTGATCTTCCAAGTGGTGAATATTAATATTGACCCATTTTCTTCCTGGAAGGATGTTCTAATTATTTTCGTATGGAAGAACACATATCATTAAAAAGACTTTGAAGTTTGAAGCTTGTTCAATTTTTGTTTGAATGAGTTTTTGCATTAAACATCTTATAGATGTTCTTTTCTTGGAATGTACTATTTATTTGTGTAAAATCCAAACTTTAATTAGCAAATAACTACTCAATTTACGTGTGATCTAATAAGGTTAGAGGACCAGGAAGGCACAAGGGTTTGAAGGTTCAACGAATTGGAAACTCTGGGAGTCAGATATTTCAATGAGATCTATAAGAAACATGTCAGGGCCAATTTATCAGAAATATTAAAAGTATTTTCATACTTTCCTAGAATAAAAATGAGGATATTAATGCTAATATCTATAATATTGTGGTTAAGAAAGAGTTGTTTTCAATACTTTATACTTTCAAAAAGGAGAGGAACCATGGCCTGGATGGATGGTCAGTAGAATTCTACTTAGAGTTCTTTAAACCATTAGGTGAGGACTTAATAGAAGTTGTGGAGGAGGTAAAAATTTCAAACAGGATTCTAGGAAGCTTAAATGTTACTTTCATAGTTTTGATCTTAGGTTTGATTCCACCGAGTCATTTGCGGGGTTTAGGCCCATCTCCCTTTATAATTGTATTTGTAAAATTATTTCTAAGGCGATAGATGTTATACTGAAGCCATTCCTATCAACCTACATCTCTGTGAAATAGTTTGGCTTGCTAGGGGGTGAGGAAATTCATGAATCCATTGGTATAGCACAAGATCTGTGTTACAAGATTTCTCACTCCCTTGCAACCGTGGTTAAACTTGACCTTTCGAAGGCCTTATGCTAGGGTCTCTTGGATATATGTTGAGTTTTTATTATTACATATTGGTTTGGCATTGCCATTGGTCATATGGATTATCAGTTCTATTACTACTACTTCCTTTCTCATCCTTATAAATGGTTGAGCATCATAACATTACTGTGACTTCCTACATTATTGGGGGCATGCAATAGAATATTTCCTCCAAACTTGTTTCACTAGAAAGGAGTTAGAGAGGATAAGAGCAGTCCCATTTTTACTCTTGTTGGGACTATAGCATACGAGGAATACTTCTCTGTTTGAGGGAAAAACTCTCTCTACTATTCAAATATCTGTACAAGTCGTTGCATTACTCCCATTTTATAAGGAAGTCCCTATTTATAAAACTCCTCATGTACTTGGGGAGCTAAAAATGGATAAAACATTTCCCCATGGTCATTTTGATGGGGCCTGTCAATGATAGGAAAGGATTTGTGGTCTTGATTTTACTTTACATCTTTTAGATTCCCATTAAATTCACTTGAAATCTACCATGGGCAACGGGAAAATAACTTGTGTGAATTTAAGGCAATTTTTTCTTCACTTCGGACAACGGTTTGAGAGCTATACAGGTTTTTAGGGACTCCCTTCTCATTATAAATTGGATGATAGAATAGCTACAGGTACAATGTATTGGTCTTCTTACAGTTGTCGATCATGTCAAGTAGATTTCAAGAAGGTTTCAGAACATCCCTTTTATGCGTGTTTATAGAGAATATAACCAGGTTGCTCATAACTTATCAAAGGAGGGCCTGCACCTAGAGGAAAATGACTTCACCTTATTATTATTGGAACATTTTTTTTATAGGCATATTAAAGAATTCATCTCTTCTGGAACTTTTCTAGCAACCCTCTTGGAGGGAAATTTTGAAATTGCCTAGTGCACTTGATAAGTTGCAATATTCAAAGTCTTGGGACCTTTTTATTATATTTTATGTCATACCTTGGATATCATTAGGTACGATGAGGTGGAAAATGAAGAACATTGTGGTTTTTTTCTTGTAACTCTCTAGAATAGGTAGTTTTAAGTGTGCTCAAAGCACCTAATGGTTATATTTTTCATCCTTCTTGAATAAAAGATACATTGTTTCCTTGGAAAATAAAAAGTTATATTTTTATTTTATGTTGTTGCAACCGACAACATCGTAAAACCCTAATGTTGCAATGTAACAATTATAGGATTGGATTCCCTAAACAAGAACAGCCATATTATTTTATTGAGTTGCAACAAACCATAAATTTCTAAAAGTAGAAAAAACTAGGGGGAAAAACTAGGAGGACAAAAATAAAAAATATTAAATTGCAAGCCTATTGGCATATGTAGGTCACAAAACATATGGAATCTCAATTTATTAGATGCGATACATCAAAGAGTTGGATTTCATGGATTTGTTCTAACTGAGGCGTTAGACAGTCAATCCATTGCGTTTCTTCCTTACCCTCTATTTCTCATGTAAATTGTCTCTAAGGTTTGTTAATTGACATGTTGATTATCCTCCTTAAACTTCAATTTAGTATTAGATCATTTTAGCATAATTTTGACTATTTAATGCACAATTCTAGAAAATATATGTGAGGTACTTTATGCTAATAAACACATCAATCATCTACCTTTCACATGTTTTTTATGGCCAATAATTTTCAAATTTCTAGTGCAGATTCCATACAATGGATAGCATACTGCAAGAAATCCTATTGAGCACATCCTCTATCTCAACATAAGCTTGCACTCTAAAATGTATTAGATAAAACATACAATATTATCATCACGGAAACATTCGACATATTCAATAATTTCCAGTACAGTGCACAACTAAAAATAGAGAAGCCACAATGAGATTCATTACCCCAAAATAACAGGTTGGATATTCTTACACCTTGTCTTGTTGTTCTTGGAAACCCATCAAGTATAAATCCCAATTCACCCTTCAATGCACTTTTTCCAAGACGCCTTGATAATATATTAACAATGACATCGTCTAGTACCACTTTACCTTGATTTACAATAATTGTGAGCTACAACATGAAACATCGAATAATTAATAATTATTTGTATAAATAAACAATCAAATCTACATAAAGTATAAGTGTCTTATTAAACAATTTTCACTTAATTTATTCTATAACTAAATAAAAAGGAAATTTGTGTATTAAGAGTTATAAGGCGGCACCATCCAATTCTTAAAAAAAGAAAATAACAGAAAATTAACTAGTTTCTCTAATTGATCATCAAAGGTTGTAAAAGGACCCCATCCAATTCTAAAACAATAAAATATTACATATATGAAAGAGATGAGTTAGTAATGAAGAAAAACCCTAACCAGAGTATTTCCACTATTAATTATGGAGGATATAATTATATAAATTTCATGATTCTACAAAGTTAAAACAACCCTTAACTCTACAACCATAAGAATAGACCAGAATACAAGATACAAAACCCCAAAACCCCACCCGTAGCATACTAACTCATATATCGACCATTGTTTCTTGCATCAACCTACAACATGGTAAAGAAATATATATTTAAATAGCATACAACCATCTAAATCAAATGGGAAATGTGTGTTGTGTAATTATCCTATATATGACATGGCTATAACCTATCTATTTCATGTTTGTCTAAAAAAATATCAAAACCCTTTATTTCTATCACCTTTCCAATGAAAAACAAAATATTTTTGCACATTCCACTATAATTTCTTCTATGTAAACTCCAATTTGTAACTGAATCTCTTCAAAATTAATAGAAAATATCTAGACAAAGTGAATATTGAATATCAAGATATATATGTGTGTGTGCAGTAATATTTTATTTAAATAATCCAATAGAAATGGTGGGTGCAGACCAACATTCCCTAAGCTTATTTGATTACTATGGAAGATGAAAGGTAGTTCAACTTTCCAACACCTGTCAAATACAATAGAATGACAATTAAAGGTCCACTTTTGAGTTTTCTTCATTTCCTTAATTGACAAGCATAATCACATACTATATGGTTGATATACACCGAAAGGAAATAGAAATTTGGAATAAAGAGAAACATCAGGACTATAGATGGAAGAGGAAAACCATGCAATAATGGACTACCTACCAATTAATCTATCATGAAACTCATTAATCCAAAATGCTAGGAATTAGTAATAAGGCCAAACTAATAGCCATCAATCTAGCTCATCCTTCTCTGGTAACAACAATATATTCCTGCCCACGATTGTCAAATCCCACCACGGTGCCTAAGAACTCTAGCAGCAAGCCAGTGCCCAGTTTCACCTACCTCTCCCCCTACCTTAAATCATTATGTCCAGTAGATCTTAAATTAATCATTATATTGATCTCTCTCTTGATCAACATCAAGATGTCCAATTTTCCAGTCTTAGACTCTCACCTTATATGAACCCATCTATGATTTTGTCTATGTATAAATTTTGGTGTTGGTTAGACCTAGTGATTAGCTTATTAGATACTTATCTCTTCTACACTTTATCTTGATTTCAACATTACCTCAAAGTTGCTTTTGTACCCCACCTTGTATTCACACTAGATGTATCTTCTAGTCCTGTTGACATAATTTTTTGGTCATTTGTTGTACATTAATTAAAATAATATTCTCTTATCTTATCGTATCTCCAAAATTCAATCAGAATATTTATTGCTTAATTAGTGCAAGGAAGCTGTAACATCCCTGCAATACCTCATTCTGGAATTAGAGAAAATGGGTAAAAACAAATTTCATTTTTTTATTAAAGTTTCAAGCCATCCAAGTAATGTTCTTTTGAATTTAATGTCTGCAAAATATGTTTAGTAACCTATTTCACCAACAATCATTTATACTGCATATATATTAACACCATCATTTAAAGAGAGTATGCACAACATAAAAATACAAAAAGGCAAGAAAACCATATATGTGGTTCACCTCCTTCATGAGGCTATGTCCACAAATTTTTTGTTAGTCCTTTTATTAATTTTTCCATAAAGGGGGTACATTGATGCGGCTTATCTATTACAATTCATTTTAGCCTTGAAACATAGCAAGTGTAGTGGAAATTACATTTCCCAATCCCAACAAGATTAGTCATGAAACAATACCCGGTCCAAAAGACAAAAGAGATGCTCACAGCTAGGCTCTGCATAACCAGTTAGCGTACAAACCATACCAGTTCTATGTTATCCGAGTATGAGCTCACGGTCAAACACCATGAGTTAGTATTTCGTATAAAAAAGGGACAACTTAAGCTCTATAAAAACATGTTGCTTTGTCCACGATTCCTTCTAGATATCAAAGTTTATAATAAATGTTATAACTATAAACATCTTCAAAATCCATCTTTCAACAAAGCATTGATACAGAATTCAAATTTTAAAATATAAAAGAATCTAGACTAAACTCAGTCTTCAACCAATTACTTCGCGTTTGAGCATGAACTCAACTAAGCCCAAAACAAAGGCATTATTCACAACAAAACTTTATCAGGGTGGAAATGAAACCTGCAAAAATAATCATGTACTTCTTCAAATTTATAATAAGCCATAGAATATATTAACGCTTTCACCAAAATCTAGTATAGGTGTAGTCAAAACTTAGCACAAGCGTTTAGATCTTGAGACTTATCAATACTATGCAATTATCAGAAATAAGCATTTCAGATAATGGATATTCCATTTATAATGAAATCATGGATAACAATGGAGAGAGAATAGTGTGGCAAGCATCCAGAATAGGGATCTGCCCTCTATAATAAAGGCACAGCTATTGCAATTGACAGAGAATTCAACTAAATTAAAAGCTTCAGCAATTGGACCGCAAAGGGAAATCTGTAAATAGTTCGGTTTGATCTCCAATGATGGTTCCACAGAATATTTGACAAAGGTGTAGTACATCATAGACAAATAATTATAACGAAACGCATGCAAGGTTTACTCCTTGACATAAACAATTGCAGTGTTTAATAAAAAATATTCAGCCATCATTAACCATCGAATTGATTCCTCATGAAATCATCGGAAAGAGAGAGTTTTCACAAGCACAAATTCAAGTCATGGCTAAAACCCCAGATCAACTTTTCTCCTGGAAATCGTGGCATAAAAAGACAGTTTTGACAAAGCACAAATTTGAATCATGGCTAAAACCCCAGATCGACTTTTCTCTTGAAAAATCGTGGCATAAAAAGACAGTTTTAACAAAGCACAAATTTGAGTCATGGATAAAAACCCCAGATTGACTTTTCTCCTAAAAATTGTGGTATAAAAAGACGTTTTTAACAAGCACAATATTCAGCCATAATCACAGATGTTGGTTTGATCCAGTAATTAGAAACACAATTTCATAGTTTAAGGAGACTATGGATTCGATCTGTTCCAAGGTCAGATCCAACAATTCTAACTACCATTCATTCATCAAAATTTAAATCAAATCACATACCATATCATCATGCATGGGCTGAGATCAATGCAGAGACCAGATCATACTTTAAATCGAATCGTAGAGATGCTAAGCCAAACAAATGAAAAAGATTCCAGATCATAGCCTAAGAACAAAAAACACATATAAAAGATACAATATCCAGTAAAAGGGATCTACAAAAAAGATCAAATGCAAATACCAGAGTGATTGGAGAGGATTCCCTTCATATTAATGGAGCAGAATGCAAATCCACAACCCATGCATCCTCGGCATCTCGCCTCCCTTTTTATAGGAAAATCATAGGGACAAGTGGCAAGGATTATTTGCCAGGTTTCCTTTTAAGGTGGAGTAAAATCCTCCTTGGATTCTTCCCACCGTAACCATTCCATACTAATCTCCTTGCTTATCCAAGATAGTGTTTTAAGAGGGTGCCATTTACCTCCTCG